>PVLC010046256.1:0-11296 GCA_004027655.1 Graphiurus murinus | reverse complement strand
AACAACAACAACAACAAAAGTACTGATACATGACACAGCATTGGTGAGTCTTGACAACATTAAATGAAAAAGGCAAGTCTCAAAAGGCCACATACTGTTTAATTACATTTATGTGATAAAAAAGAGAAAGCAAATTTACAGAGACAAAGTAGAGAGATGGCTGCCCGAGAAGAGTGGTGTGTCGTAATGGGAGTACTCCTAATGGAAATGAAGTTACTTCAGAAGGTAATGACAACATTTAAGATTAAATAATGGTGATGACAAAACTCTGGGAATATACTAAAACATTTTTACATGGATGAATCTTATAGTATGTGGATTATATCACAATATATTTATTAATTAAAATAAGTTAAAATATAAAAAGAATAAGTTATGATATTATTAATAATAAACATACTATAAATAATCTACAGGTCTAAAAAATAGAAATAGTGGTTAAGTTATCCTTAGTTTAGTCAACTAAAACAGGAGGATATCAGGTTCGAGGACAGCATCAACAAACTAGTGACAGCGTTTCAAAATAAAAAAATAAAAAGGGTTGGGAGTGTAGCTCAGAGTTTGAATGTTCCTGGGTTAAACCCACAAAAATAAAAAAAAATAAATAAAAGAATAAATGTAGAAGAATCTCAAGGGTACATTGTTTAAAATCCACATTATTGCCAGGCGTGGTGATGCAGGCTTGTAATCTCAGTACTTGGGAGCCTGAGATCAGAGGATCACAGGTTCACAGCCAGCCTCAGCTACTTAGTGAAGCCTTCTGCAACTTAGTGAGACCCTGTTTCAAAATAAAGAATGAAAAATAGGGCTGGGGGTGTAGCTCGGAGGTAGAATGCCCCTGGATTCTGTCCCTAGTACCGCAAAAAAACAAAAAACAACAACAACAAATTACTGAGCCCCTATCCCACAAGCTGTTTCTAGTACCCCAGAAGATCCTGGAGCAGGTTGTTTATGGACAAAATTCTGAAAAAATATTTTTTTGATAAAATGTTAAGCAACCACTAAATTAGTCTTATGAAGTGCTTCAGTAACTTGAGAAAAGGCTTATATTTTAATTTAATTGAAGAGAGTAGAACATATGACATAAATTTGAATCTTAAATAAAAGGTAGTATGTGTCTCAATCTGAAATGAGAAAAAAGACTGGAGAAAAATGCTTGAAATATTATATAGGATATTTTTTCCTTTGTTTTTACTTTTTACAATATTTATGTTGAAGATATTTTGGAGATAGATATATTAAGTATAAACTATTACAAGTTGCTACTTTATATGTATTTTTTTAATTAGAAAATATAAATTGACAGTTTTATTAGTGTATCATAGTTATAGGTCATAGTGAGATTCAAAGTGATACATTCATATATGCACACAACAAATCTTGGTGTTTCCCAGCTCACCCCACCCCTGCTCCTACACCCTCCCAGTGCATGCTAATGCTATTGAGAGTGATATATCTATACACAAATATAACATTATTTGGTTTATTTCCTTCCTTGAGCCTCCTTTTCTCCTTGACTTCTCCCTCTCCACAATCCACTCCCACTCTTCTACTAGATTCCTCATTTTCATAAAATCTCTTTTCTATTTTATATTTTCCACTTATGAGGAAAAATATGTGGCCTTTGATTTTCTGATTCTGGCAGATGTCACTCAGCATGTTGTTCTCTAGTTCCATCAGTTTTCTTGCAAATGACATATTTTTGTTCTTTTTATAGCAAAGTAAAACTTCAGTATGTGTATATACTACATTTTATTTTTCAATTTATCTATTGAACATCACCCACGTTGGTACCATAACATGATTATTATGAAATGTGTTTCCATAACCATGGGTACACATATGTCACTATCGTATTTTAATTTTAATTATTTTGGAAATATACTGAGGAGAGGTATAGTTGGGTCGTATAATGGTTTTATCCCTAGTGTTTTGAAGAACTTCCATACTGATCTCTAGAGTGATTGTACAAATCCACAGTCCTACCAATAGTGTATAAGTGTTTCTTTTCTCTCAGCTTCTTGAGAGTATTTATTAATGTTTGTATTCTGTGCTATTCTAACTGGAGCTAGATGGAATCTCAGTACAGATTTTATTTGCATTTCCCTGATTATTAATGATGATGAGAATTTTTTATATATTTATTGCTATTTATATATATTTAGCAATAAATATATTTTATTATATATAATATATATATTTTTATATATATAATTTATATATATATTATATATATATAAATATATTTTATATATTTATTGCTATTCCCTCTTTTATAAGAAGTGTCTGTTCAGATAGTCAGGTATGGTGGTTCACACCTGTAATCCCAGTACTTGGTAGGCTAAGACAGGAGGATTGCAGTTTTGAGGCTAGCCTCAGCAACTTATGGAGGCCATTTTCAAAATAAAAAAAAAAAAAAAAGGGCTGAGATATAGCTCAGATATAGAATGTCCCTGGGTTTAATCCCCAGTGCCACAAAAAAGAAAAAAAAAAGTGTCTATTCAGTTATATTGCTCATTTACAGATTGGGTTATTTGGGTTATTTTAAATAAGACTTCTACAGAAAAACTGATAATAAATGGGATATAATCAAATCTAGAAGGTTCTCACTGCAAAAAATCAATGAAGAGCATGAAGAAAGAGCCTACAGAATGGGAGAAAATCTCTGCCAGCCACTCCTCTTATAGAACCATATAAACTAGACTATATAAAGAACTCAGAAAATTAATGCTAAAATTAACTTTTAAAGTGAGAACCTCATGTTAAATAAGTCATTCAAATTGAAAATGGCTACACACAAATTACAATGGGTTAATGTATACTTTGCAAAGCTATTCATGCAATGAGAAAATAATGTACAAAAAGTAGCCTAAGACCCCTTTATGAATTCTGTTCAATTCCTAATTTATATATGGAAATTTCTGTTCCAAAATAATTTAAAATAGTTTATTGACAATAAGAAAGTTAAGAAATGTATCTAGTAAATGCAATTTACTGATACTCACATATCAAAAATTAATCTTTTCTGAAGAAACTGATTAATTTTAATGAACAATGATCTATATTTTAAATAGAAAATTCAATATGTATTATCAGACTTACATTATAATCTGTCACAATTTGGATATAATTAAATTTCTGTGCCCATTTATTGGTTAAAAATGTTTATGTTCAAACACACTCCTTTTTGCTATTTTGAATATAATAATGTGGATTGGATTTTTAAATTGAATTTATATAAATTATACCATATGGGAGATATATATCACTAATCTCTCTATACACATCGAATTAGTTAAATTGAAAATATTGAAGGAATACTCTCTTTGTAGATGTTCAAAAGTAATGGTATTGAAGATGGGAAATGAGGTGTTAACTAAAAACTGCCTGACCAAAAGCGCTAGCTTTATAGCACTCTTATCAATATTTATATTATGTTTAAGTTTTGCTAGACACACAAAATGTTTATGCATTTTGAGGCCGGCTACATTTTTATTTTGAAGGATTTAATGATAAGTTGCTGTTGGCTGAATTTAATAGGTTCTTGAGAAAAGGTGGTTGTATCTTTAGATTCATAATATCACACTAAACCAAATTTAGCATTTTATTATAGAAAGAATGGAGTCAGAAGTCACATATCTGAGACCCCTTTGAAACAGGACAGAAAGAGCCCAGAAGTAAAATGCTTGATAGGAAGAGACAATTTATTTTCCTCTGCCGGCCTGCATTTAAAATAGGGGTATATTTAACCCAGAAAAGAACAGATGGACTGCATTTATAATAGTCAGAGATAAATGTTGTATTATTCAATTATTCTATTAATGTATTTCTATTGCTCACACACAGGTGAATTAAATGAAAAGAAGAATCATATACTCTGTGTGTAGTGTATGTTTTATGAAAAGCTGTTTACTTCAGGTTAACTTTAAAGAATTATCTACTTAGGATTTTTGCTACTGAGTTTAGCCTTAGAGTAAAACATAGTATTAGATTTCAATATATTTATAATTTTTGCCAGAGTACATTGTTGAAAGGAAGAGTCACTAAATGTTACCTCCATGATATTTTTGGAATAGAATTACTGCATGTATCTATTCAATAAGCAAGAGAAGGCTGGTAAAGATATATAAAGCATAAATTACTATATCCTAAAAATTTTGACTTTGAATGTATGAGAATGAGTAAACTAATTATTTTGCCTTGAAATATCTGAGGGGAGTTCTTTTTTAAACTAGGTTTGCTACAGAGGGCCTTAACTCCAATGGAGTCAGGGAGGTAGGTGGTCTAGGGGAATGGGTGGGGGGAGAGGGAAGATCAGTGAAGGAAACACCTTCATTGACATTCCATACATATGGGAGAATACCAATGTCAATCTTAATATCCCGTATGGGGAAGGAGGCAGTGAAGAGGGAGCTGGGAGAAAACTCACCAAGTGTCTTGTGCATGTATGCCACTACACTATGGTTCACATTATGAGGTGAGACTATAATGCACCAATAAAAGTATAAAAAAACAAGCATCAGCAAACAGCAAAGAAAAAAAAATAGGTGTTCTATATTTCAAATTAACAGCAAGAAGTGGAATGACTTGTGCCTTCAAAAGCTTTTCATTCTATTCCGTACTGGACTGTGAAGTCTAATTTGTGTGTGTGTGTGTGTGTGTGTGTGTGTGTGTGTGTGTGTGTGTGTTTTCTTGATCATTTATATTGTTCATCACTTAGAACAATGTCAGAGCCATTGCAAGGGTCCTTCATAGTACAAAGGCTATGGCAGACATAATGTATTCTATGCAGATCATTGTTAGCAAATAAAAGTAAATTGAGCTGTGAATACAAAAAACTAAAGCAGTCTCCATGCACAAACCGTATGTAATATGGTTAATATGAATTAAAATGTACAAATATTTTTGCACAGAAAGAATTGTTGGCTAATGATTCTTACATTTGGCATTTGCATGATTGATAGCTCCCTCACTACCCATGTGAGATAAGCAAGTTACTTAGCCATTTCAAGTTTCTTTTCTTATATTTAAATGAGGAAGTAAGTACATGATGTCATATAAGAAAATATATACTTATATTCCACATATAGGTGGAATTTTATATTATTTATATTTCTGGGCATGGCTTAATTCACTTACAGTGTATTCCAGGTCCATCCATATTGTTGCAAATGACAGAAATTCCTGTTTTTTAGGAACTGAAGAGTATTTCATTGTCGGTCAGTATTAGATTTTTAATCCACTTATCCAATTTAAATCCTATTTTATTTACTTTGCAAAAAAAATCTGGCAATTAAGCATTTGTACATCTACAATAATTGTAATACTACTAATTAATATTTGATTTTCTGTTTATAGTCCTAGGTATATTATTATTCCTCAAATAAGTCACTTAACTTACATCTCACTTAGGTACTAATAATCACTCCAATTTGATCATATCTCAGACTTTAAAGACAGAAACTGAGATTCCCAATGATGATTCTTTTCAAGTGATAAAATTAGCTACTTAGTGAAGTGTAAAAATTACATCAGCAATTTAGTATCTTTGCATAAACATTTCAGGATGTTTATAGTACCTGTCTTCACTTCATCTTGCCATCTATGAACATAACAACTTGAATTCTCTTCCACAGAGTAGAGCGTTTTGCATTCAGATGGCACTTTTTCAAATCCTTGGTTTATACAGTGTAAGTCTACCGTTCAACTGCCTATGTGTACACCTGGGCCACCATGCCAAGGTGTGAATTCCACCCAGGGGAGTGAATGAAATATACCGCAGACCACCATCCTTCTACTCCATTTGCCATGGAAACCATAGATCATGAAGTGTGTCTTACCAAATTTTACCAGAAGTAAAAGTAACAGCTTTTAAATTTATAAGTTATGAATTGATTATTGATATATCCCTGAAAAAGATTTACTCTATATTATAAAGATTCATGTAAAACAGGCTGAATATGTGGATCATAGGAGTAGTACTATGACCACCAAATGCAAGTTACAGGAAGATCAATTTCAGCTTGGAATGAGGATGGCTCTTCTAGCAGTCAATGCTGACAAAAGATTAAAATCTTTTCAAGTAGTAAGCTCTTGTCTCTAAAGAGGTACAAGTACCAAACTGATGTGCCCTTGTAGAGAAGATTGAATTCCTGAATGAGTGCTTTCACTAGACAAGCTCAGAAACATCTTCCATTCCAAGATTGAATTTCCCAGGTCATTAGTACACTGTAGAACACAGGATGTTAGTTATGATAACAGAACTAAAAATAACAAATGACTTTTGTAAGATGATTTAGAATGGACAAGGATATTTTACATAATGTTTAATTCTTGCCCCATCCTGCATTGGAATTATTACTACTATCATTCTTATCAGAGATAAAAAAAAAAAAAACTAGAGCTTAGAAAAGCTAAAGACTTGGCTATGACCATCTAATATGGGGTGAAGATGGATCCTGACATAAAACTGGCTTTCCAAATCCCTTGTCATTTTCACTACATGATTATGACTGAGGATAGGTAATTTAATTTTTTTCTATAAGTATTTTTCCTGAGTTTCCTTTAGGAAAAAAAAATCACAGGAGATATTTAAAAATCAATGAAGATCTGCATTAAGATGTTTTAATACCACACTTTGATTTAGCATCCTAAGGGATTTTGTGCTATATGGCAGTGCCTGGCTTGGCATTATCATTAAAACCAGCCCCTGGGAAAGGTCCCTGCCTGTTTACAGTGATATAATGTGCTGTGGCATCCTGCTCCAGGCAAAGCATTTCCAAAGCGGTCAGTCTCACTGGTGGAGACCCTCAGGGATACCAAGAGAGCCAGAACTGCTGATCTGTCGATTTGCTGTGGTCAGGCTCATCATCTGCATCAAGAAGGCAGATCATTTTAAATGTGCTTCTTCAAGGCTTCCTGCGGCTCGGAGGTTTTAAACTCTATGCATGTCTTTTTGTACCGAGCTGGTTAACACTAGCCATTGACAGTTCTGCAAGCTTACCTATGAGAAGAGGTGGGTTAATTCATGCCCTTTACAACACACACGGCTGTGCAACCCTCCCTCCCCTGGGAACACAGTGGTCTTTCTCCTCTATCACATGTCCCTTCTATCCCACTCACTCCTCAACTCTGAAGGGGAAAGATTTTCTTAAACCTAAAAACTCAATGTTCAGCTTGTTTTACTATGGAAATGCATCCAATTTCTTTTTCTTTTATCTCTTGCTACATTTAGAAATGATAACACAAAAGTGGTTCCTCCTCCATATCCTTGAGGAAAGAGGATCTAAATTTTAATGATGCAAGACTCTGAATTTAATGGGCCCACAAGGCTTATTATGAAAGAACTAAGATGAAAATAGGATTATAAGTTGATATTTTCGTAGTTTTATTTTCTGTTCTCTCTCTCTTTTTTTCTTCCTGAACATGGGAATTTGGCTTTGAGAACTTGTAAAATTATGAGGCCAGGGTTAGGAGTTTCATTTGGAGTTGACATGTCCCTAAATGCTCAGGGGATAGGTCTGAGTAAGTTGTCTTGAGAGTATATTGGAAGAGCTATATAACTGAACCTAGTGAAGAAATAAAGAAAAAGGAATAATTGTTTGAATTTCCAGAAGACACATGGAAGCTAAATCTGTATGAGCCCACACACACCCACAGTGTTCCACAGAAAACAACACATTCCATTGCAGTGCTCAGTTGGTCTTCCCTTCTCTGACTTGAGAAAATATGGCTTCATCAGTAATGACACTTCACTTGCAGGAAGTTTGTATATACAACTGCCACCAATGACACCAATACCTATAAACCTATAAGTGATAGCCTAGAACCTTAAAAAAGGGATGGTAAAAGCCTAAGCACTGTTAACAGAGGCATAGTGGGGCACACCTATAATCCTAATATAGGGAGGCTGAGAATAGGAAGATTACAAATTCAAATCCAGCCTCAGCAATGTAGTGAGGGTCGCAGCAACCTATTGAAACCCTGTTTCAAAACAAATGATAAAAAAGTGCTAGGAGTGTAGCTCAGAGATAGAATGCCCCTGAGTTCAACCTTAAATATCACAGTAAATAAAATAAATAAATAAATAAATAAATAAATAAATAAATAAGAAAAAAATATGCTATAAGTCCAAGCACTTCACTTTTGAATGCTAAGCCTAAGAAATTGGAGACAATGATCAGTGACATCTAAGATATAAACACATTTAATTTGTACAAGTAGAATTGAAAGTAGCAAGAAAATAGCTTATCAGTCTTTCATAAACTCTGAAGAATATGAGGATTCAGGACCAAAAGAATATACCACCATATGTTTTAATTAATTTCTCCAAAACTAAGTGTTGAGTACTTGCTTTCTGTAGAATCCTGTGGTAGGTTCTTGGGGGTAGACAAATCAACAAGACACACAAGGTACTTGAATATATAGTACTAACTTCATAAAGTATATTGACAAAATAAACATAATAATTCTGAGAGTACTGTAGGGAAGACAGAACAGAGCCACACACATACTAAACACTGACTGCAGGTAAAGGAAGGTGAACTATTTTACACCAGTTGTCTCATTCAAGAAAGTGTGTGTGTGTGTGTGTGTGTGTGTGTGTGTTACCAGAGATTGAACCCAGGGACATTCTGCCTCTGGGCAATACTCCCAGTCCTATTAATTTTTTTTATTTTGAAACAGAGTCTCACTAAATTGCAGAGGATCCCACTAAGTTGCTGAGGCTGGATACCAACCTGCAATTCTCTTGTTTCAGTCTCCTAACTACTGGAATTACAGATTTGCACCACGATGCCCAGCTGGGAAATGACATTTGATCTGTGGCCTAAAGACCAACAAAATGAGCAGTGTTTTATATGAAGAATCAGGGCTTTTCTGGCAGAGAAACCAGTGAGTCCAGACCACAGGAGCAGTTTGGACATGGTTAAAGAAAGAAAGCCACTGAGTGAAATTCAAGGGCAAAGAGGAGAGTGGTTTGACATTAGGTTCGCAATGTCAACAGAGGCCAGATCACATAGGACTTTGTAGGTCAATATAAGAAATTTGTATTTTATTATAAATATAATGAGAAGTCATTGGTGGTTGTTTCTTGCAATAAAGGGATTTAATTTCATTAGAGTTAGAGAAAAAGTAGGGAGATTAGTAAGATGGCTATTTCAATAGTCCTTCAAAGAGACAGTCTTTTGGGTGACTGTAAAGTAACAAAATGCACAGATAGATTTGAAGTACATTTTGAAAGTAGAACCATGGAAACTTTATGCTTTGGATGTCAGGAAGGAAAGGAAAGAAAAAAACATATATTGTATTTATAGCCATGGGAGTCGATGAGTTCCCCTAGTGAGAAAATTTAGGCCAAGAATGATGGAAAGTCTGGGACAGAGCCTTTTCAGTTTCCAACATTTATGCACTTTGTGGAGGAGAAGGCAGCACAGAAACTAAGAAACCATCAATTGAAACCCTCTGTTGATGATGCCTAAGATTTTGCTTTTCACAGTGTGACCAGTGACAACATTTACTTAGTGAGATAGTGAAGATAGATTTAGAATGAGAGCAATCAAAAGTTCTGTTTTGTCCATGTTGACATTGAAATTTCTATTTGGAACCCAAATAGAGATGTCAGATATGCAATTGGATATAAAGTTGGAGTGTGATTCTCTAAGCCAATCACTGCAACCGCAGAATGGTCAGAGAAATGGCACAATGGCGCACTGCAGGGTGATGAGTTAGAGCTCTAGCCATAGGGGAAGGTAAATAAAGCATCCAACCCACAGGGATAATGAGAGTTTGTCACTGAATCTTGAGAATTCCATCACAGAAATGTTAGAATCACTTAATATGAAATATTGTATGAGTTATCATAATATCCCTTAAATATCTATGAATTGAGATAGTCTATGATACAAAATAAGCCTATCCCAAAGAGTGCATGCTGTCATTTAGACTGGATTACACTTTCATTAGGGCTTGGTATTTTTTGTACAATTTCACCATTATTCATTGGTAAAAATAAACTGTTAGTGTTGCTCTCAGTATGAAGAGTAAAATAATTAAATGTTAAATGTAAACAGTTTAAATAAAATGATTTTCCTAGCTCTCCTTTCTTAATTTGTTTGGGCTACTATAACAAAGTACTCTAAACTGGGTGGTCTACAAACAACAGAAATTATTTCTCACAGTTTTGGAAACTAGAAAGTTCAAGATCAAGTTCCCAGCAAATCTGCTGTATGGTGAAAGGCTGCTTTGTCACAGATTATACCTCCTTGACATATTCTTTCCTGAAAGGGACAAGGCATCTCTCTGGGGTCTCTTTTATTAGAGCACTAATCCCTTATCTAATCACTTCACAAAGTCTCCCAGCTCTTAATTCACCACACTGGAGATTAGGCTTCTACATATGAATTTTGGACCAGCACAAATGCTTAGACCATAGCATCTATGTATCTCTTATTTTCTAATAAACAGAGATTCTCTGTGAAAATGAAGTGGCATTGGATTCTCAGCACTTGGACCTCAGTGACATAATGACATTGGCACACAAAAATATGGTTTAAGGATTATATCAAAGAGATTGGTTTTGAGAGCAATTTATATAAAGATTTTCACATGACATGAGTCATAATTCTAGATCTCTTAAACTTAGGAGATGCTCAAACCATAAACATTTACAGAAGTATATTATATTCCGAAAAGTGTTCTTCTAAAACATAAAATGTCATGTTTATCATGGTAGAAGTTTTAATTATATTCATGCAATATTACCAAGAATTCTAATTATAATCCCCTATTAGGTGAAGTGCACAGAGCATCAATATCCCAATATCTGCTCATCAAATTATTTTTAGAAGTAAACAGAAAAACATAAAGAAATCCCATTCACCATGAAGCTAAACTTAAGCTAACCTTAAGCTAACATATAATGGCATGTAATTTAAAAAAAGCATCTTCATAAGGCTCAATGAATCTCAGCTAAGAAAAGGTACAGCTATAACACTTTGTAACTCTAGACAAAAGTCTCTTCCCCATCAGAGAAAAGTGAGAAGAGAGGAGGGTTTCATCTAGCCCCAAGGACATAATATTCATTGTAAGGACAGGATGTATTCTAAACAGGAGCAGTAAGGGAATTCACTTACCCACCAGCACAGAGCAGATGGGGAGTGAGAGAAGTAGACCTATTGATTACCAGTATTCTGATCCAATGCCTGCCCTGCTTGGGCCATTGAAAGAGACTGAGGAATTTGTCTTCAGAATACAATTCATGTATTCAGAGAGAGAGAGAGAGAGAGAGAGAGAGAGA
>PVLC010046255.1:0-11496 GCA_004027655.1 Graphiurus murinus | reverse complement strand
AAGTAATTAAGGAAGGAGCAAGTCAATAAGCAAATGGGAAGGGAGACCAGATACACCTGTGCAGGTGTGCCTCGGACCCCCCCCCCCCGCCCCTGCCGTCCCGCCCCCGCCGTCCCGCCCCCGAAGTCGCAACTACATTTCCCAGAAGGCCCTGCGCCCCGGGCATGCGCAGCGCGGCGTAGCGCTCGGAAGCTGCGACGCTGAGTTTCACTCCGGCTGCCTCCCGCTCGGAGTCGGAGCCCCAGTCAGAGTCCTTCCCAGGCCGAGCCCGAGCTGCAGCCCCAGCGCGGCGGTCCCCTCAGCCTCCTCAGCTTTGGTGAGAGAAGCGCACCGGGGTCCTGAGGGCGGAGTGGGGCGGGGGGGGGGGGACGCGGAACCCGGGTGGGACCGGAAGGGGGCGGTCGTGTGAGGGAGGGAGGGCTGGGCCGGGCGGGAGGGGAGCCCGGGAGTCCCGGGGGACTGGGAGCACCGGACTCTGGGCCCGAAGTCCTAGAGGTGGGAGTCGCTGGGAGCTGAAGACGGGGCAGGGTGCAGGTGGGAGCCGGACCGCCGGGGCGGGAGCTGACGGGCTCGCAGGGGGAGGGGCGTCCCTGGGAGTTCGGGTCCCACAGGACTTGGGACGGTGGGCACCTTGCCACCGGGCTCCCTGGTGAGGATGTGGATTCTGCTGGGACCTCCGTCCAGGCAAAGGGGTCACTGGCTCGGGAGCTGTACTTTAGAGGAGTTTGCTTCCTAACTCTGTTTCTCGCCTGTTTCTCCCTCAAATGGGGTCCGCTTTGCCGGATTTTCGTATTTTCTAGGGCTGTGAGTCACTTTGAGGGGTGCGTAATGTATGCTGAAGGGGATTTAGTAGACTCTTTTTGGAGCTCTGCTTTTATCTCATATCTGAGCCAGCTGCTTTTCTCCACGCTGTCTTCACTTCCTTGAGTGCCAGAAGCATTGGAAATAAAGATGTGTACAGAGGAGTGGACCCTTAAGGAACTAAAAGTATTTCTGCATGCCACTCTAGCTCCTCTAGAGTTCTAGAGAGTCGACTTTTTGGTAGCTAGAATTAGGGTTGGGTTAAGCTATCCAGGGAATTAGCCCCTTTGTTTATTTGCTTTGTGACCTTGGCCAAATTCTTACCCTCTCTGGTGTGTTGATTTCTTGGATGGGGACGCTACAGACTGGCCTCTGAAGGCCTTTTAGGCCTTTCCCGAAAAGGGCTCTCGTTTTTTTGAAAACATTCCCTTGATTGAGTGGGCTGAGAAAAACTCTCCTACCTTCTGCTCTGCTCAGGCTGTTGGAAAATAAGTCTGGTGATTTCTAGTCCCCAGCCACAGCACAGGGATCCAACATCTGTGCACTCATTTTCATTAACTGCTGTTTCTCAATTTAAAACCTGATCATCTTCTTGTTGGCAGAGGTGCTTCAGAATTTGTGTCGCTGAGTCAGCAGGCCATTCAGATTTGCCCAGTTTTTGTTGTTTGCATTTCATATCAAGATGGGAACTCAAACAAGTTATTCCTCCTAAAGATCTGGTGCCTCCATCAAGAAGGGACAGTTTGTGTCAGCTCTCCAGAGAGACAAGGTGAGAGCTGCAGTAACTTGTCTTTGCTGCCTTTTCAGTTTGGTTGTCAATAGTGAAGATGGGTCTGGGCTTGGTAGTTCATACCTGTAATCCCATTACTCACGTGCTGAGGCAGAAGGATCGCAGGTTTGAGGCCAGTGTGTGGTAACTTAGCGAGACTCCATTTCAAAGTAAAAAGGACTGGGATATAACTCAGGTAAAATACTCCTGAGTCAATCCCCAACGCCAAGAAGGGAAAAATAGCCAAGGTAGGCACAGGGGAGGGTGGAATTTAAAGTCTCCAGGATGAAAGTGAACCTGGGAGTTGATTGTTGATTGCCAGCTGTTGCAAATTCAGGTGGCTCCTTGCCAACTGCTCCTCCCGTCTAACCAGTCTTAGAGGACGCTTTCCACTTTAAGATATATTTTATGGGATGGAGGACACAAGTCATGATTTCTGCATTTGAACTGGAAAATTTCATTTCTTTGGTTGGCACAAATGTCTACTGGGTGTTAGACAAAATCTCCATTATCTGGAAACTTGTTTGGTGGAAAGACAGACACATCACAGTTAGTGACAAGGTGATGTCAGTGTGATGTGTCAAGCTGGGGGAATCATAGGGCACATCCCCCTTTCCCTGAGATGGGTAGGAAGCAAGGTCTGGAATGCTTCTGAAAGGTGATTGCTGAGGTGAGTTGTGAAGGAGTAGGAATTAAAAAGCAGAGTGAAAGCCTGGCAAGGGGAGCCAGCATTTGCAAAGTCATGAAGCTACCAGGGCAGGGCTAGGTCACAGTAAGTAGCTCTGTGCAGCTGGAGTAACAAAGGGTGAGCGTGGAGTAGAAGAGGCTGGGAAGGAAGGCAGAGGGCATAGAGGGTTTTGAGGGCCATGCCAAGTGCTGTGGTTTGTCCCCCAAAGGTTATGTGCTAGAAGCTTGGTCCCCAGTGTGGTAGTTGTGAGATGGTGGAGTTTTTAGGAGGCAGGGCCTCCTGGAAGGTAATTAGGCAATTAGGAGCTGATTGGGTTTTGCAGGAGTGAATTAGGTTTCCAAAAGTCAGTTTGATGTAATGAGCTCCATGTGGCTGGTCACTTCTGCAAGTCAGTTTCCCTTTCTGCTTCTCCATGTTGTAACACTGCAGGGGCTGGCATCATATTCTTTGGACCCTCCAGCCATCAGAATCATGAGCCAAATAAGTCTTTAAAAGCTATCCAATGCCAGGCGTGGTGGTGCATGCTTGTAATCCCAGTACTTGGGAGGCTGAGACAGAATTGCAGGTTCTCGGCCAACTTCAGCTACTTTAGTGAGGCCCTCCACAACTTAGTGAGACCCTATTTCAAAATAAAGAATAAAAAATAGGGCTGAGGGTGTAGCTCGGAAGTAGAATGCCCCTGGGTTCAATCCCCAGTACTGCAAAAAAAAAAAAGAAAAAAAAGCTACCCAATATCAGGTGTTCAGTTATAGCAACACAAAATGGATGCCAAGACTCTGGGAAGTGATGAAATTTTGTTTTATTTTTTTTGCAGTACTGGGAGCTATACCCCCAGCCCTATTTTTTATTCTTTATTTTGAAACCAGGTCTCACTAAGTTGCAGAGTGCCTCACTAGGTAACTGAGGCTGGCCGCGAACTCGGATCATCCGGTCTCATCCTCCCAAATGCTGGGATTACAAGCGTGCGCCACCACGCCCGGCTTCCAGCCCTATTTTTTATTCTTTATTTTGAAACAGGGCCTCACTAAGTAGCTGAGGCTGACTTTGAACCTGTGATCCTCCTGTCTCAGCCTCCTGTCTCAGCTTCCCAAGTACTGGGATTACAAGCATGCGCCACCATGCCTGGCTCTATTTTTTTTGAGACAGGGTCCCACTAAGTTGTGAGGGGCCTTACTAAGTAGCTAAGGCTGGCCATGAACCCAGATCCTCTAGTCTCAGCCTCCCAAGTACTGGAATTTTAAGTGTGTGCCACCACAACCAGCCTTATTTTTTTGTTTGGAAACAGACTAGCTAAGTTGCTGAGAGCCTTGGTAAATTGCTAAGGCTAGCTTTGATCCTGTGATCCTCCTGTCTCAGCCTCCCAAGTTCTAGAATTGCAAGCGTGCAGTCCTTGTTTTTGTACTAGGGATTGAACCCAGAGGCATTCTACCTCTGAGCTATACACCTTTAGCCCTATTTTAATTTATTTATTTTTGTGGTACTGAGGATGGAACCCAGGGGCATTCTACTTTCGAGCTATACCTCTCAGCCACCCCCCCTTTTCTTTGCGGTACTGGGGATTGAACTCAGGAGCATTCTACCTCTGAGCTATACCCCCAGCCCTATTTTTTATTCTTTATTTTGAAACAGGGTCTCACTACGTTGCAGAGTGCCTCACTAGGTAGCTGAAGTTGGCTATGAACCCGGATCCTCCTGTCTCAGCCTCCCAAGTACTGGGATTACAAGCGTGCCCCACCACGCTGGGCTCAGCCCTGTCTTATTTTTATTTTGAGACAGGCTCTCGATAGGTTGATGAGAGTCTCATTACTTGCTGAGGCTGTCCTTGAACCTGTGATCCTCCTGTCAGCTTTTCAGGTACTGGGATTACAGGTGTGGGCTACCACGCTTAGCTATATCCACTCTCTTAAAGGTGTCTTTTGTTGATTAACCATTCTTTATTTTAACATAGTGAAATGTATTTTTTCATTTATCTTCATGTTCTGTATCTTGTTTGAAGAGTCTTTTCCTGAATATAATCCTTGTCTTTAAGGAATTTGCCCTCTAGTGAGGAGACAGATAGATAATTACACCCAGATGTCACATGAACATTGTTAGAAGTGAAGACTTCTTCCTGTAGGGAAGGAATGAAAGTAGGAAAGATGTCACAGGGTAGAGATTCTCAAACTGAATTAAGAGATGAGTAAGTCAGGTGTAGTGGTGCATGCCTGTAATCCCAGTACTTGGGAGGCTGAGACAGGAGGATTGCAAGTTTGAAGTCTCCCTCAGCAATTTAGTGAGATCCTGTCTCAAAGTAAAAAAAAAAAAGGCTGAGGGCCTACCTGGAAGGTAGAGTGCCTCTGGGTTCACTCTTCTATACCAAAATAAAAGAGAGAATTGGGCATGTTGGGGCATGCCTGTAATCCTAGTATTTTGGAGCCTGAGACAAGAGGATTTCAGGTTCAAGGCCAGCCCCAGCAACTTTGTGAGACCCTGTTTCAAAATAAAAATGGCTGGGGTGTAGCGTGGAGGTAGAATGCCCCTGGGTTCCATCTCAGTACCAATAAAAAAAGTCAAAGGGTGGGATGGACATTCCCAGTGTGAGATGAAGGGTGTGAAACAGCCTGGCCAATTCTGGGCAATCACCTGGAGGTCCATATGGCTGGAGCTGAGGGTTTGAGGGGCTCAAGCAGGGCATAAGGAAGACATATAGGGGTGATCTGCTTGTAGGAGCTTAAGTATAGAGAAGAGAGGTAGGCTGGGATCTGATAGCCTAATGCAAACAAAGTTATCAATGCCTGGTGTGGCTCTGGGGAGCACCTGGGGTGCTGGGGGCATGTCCTGATATGTTGCCTGCCCTGCTATTGGATACTGTATTTCATCCTCAAGCAATTAGATGAAGGCTGACATGTCTGCAGAGGGCAGGGTGTGTTGCTGGTGAGGTCAGCAAGAAGTATAAGCTCTTGCTTTTTGTTAGATACTTCTCTGAACCCATGTCTCTAAATGTAGGGCATCAGAAGCACATGTTGGGAAGGCAGTAAGTTGGGGGCCTGCAAACTGTGACCTTGGGCCAAATTCATTTTGTTCATAAAGTCTTATTAAGCCAGGCATGGTGGTGCACGCTTGTAATCCCAGCATTCAGGAGGCTGAGACCGGAGGATCCGGGTTCGCGGCCAGCCTCAGCTACCTAGTGAGGCACTCCGCAACTTACTGAGACTTGGTTTCAAAATAAAGAATAAAAAAATAGGGCTGGGGGTGTAGCTCGGAGGTAGAATGCCACTGAGTTCAATCCCCAGTACTGCTAAATAAATAAATAAATAAATAAATAAATAAATAAAGTCTTATTAGCCAGGTGTGGTGGTGCATGCTTATAATCCCAGTACTTGGGAGTCTGAAACAGGAGAATTGCAGGTTCACGGCCAGCCTTAGCTACTTAGTGAGGCCTTCTGTAACTTGGTGAGACCCTGTCTCAAGATAAAGAATAAAAAATAGGGCTGGGGGTGTAGCTCAGAGGTAGAATCCCCCTGGGTTCAATCCCCAGTATCACAACAACAACAACAAAATCTTTTTAGAACACAACACAACCGGTATGGTAGTGTATGCTTGTAACCCAGTACTTGGGAGGCCAAGGCTGGATCAGGAAGATCACAGGTTCGTAGCCAGCCTCAGCTACCTAGTGAGGCCCTCCGCAACTTAGAACTTGTTTTAAAATAAAGAATAAAAAAATAGGGCTGGGGGTGTAACTCGGAGGTAGATGCCCCTGGGTTCAATCCCCAGTACCACAAAAACAAAACAAAAAAATCCCACAAACAAAA
The DNA here is from genome assembly GCA_004027655.1 of Graphiurus murinus. Classification (NCBI taxonomy): domain Eukaryota; kingdom Metazoa; phylum Chordata; class Mammalia; order Rodentia; family Gliridae; genus Graphiurus; species Graphiurus murinus. Next base: position 5,447 of record PVLC010046255.1, on the reverse strand, counting down.
AAAAACTTCAGCAAGTTTCCATATTCTTTTGACTGTTTTTGCCACACAGTGGCAGAATTGAATAGTTACTATAGACAGAAATATTTGCTTTCTGGCCCTTCACAGGAAAAGTTTGCTGTTTCCCCTGCCTTAGGGCATAGTGGGAACTGTGCTAACCCAGAGTGTGTTTTAAAAGAGAGTGTGGAGCCGGGCGTGGTGGCGCACGCTTGTAATCCCAGCATTCGGGAGGCTGAGACCGGAAGATCCGGGTTCGCGGCCAGCCTCAGCTACCTAGTGAGGCACTCCGCAACTTAGTGAGACTTGGTTTCAAAATAAAGAATAAAAAATAGGGCTGGGGGCGTAGCTCGGAGGTAGAAGGCCCCTGAGTTCAATCCCCAGTACCGCAAAAATAAAAAAATAAAAAATAAAAAAAAATAAAAGAGAGTGTGTCCCAGCTCCCCTGTGTTTCAGCTAGTTGTTGTGTGCTGGATAGTGGATCTAGGTCAGCCTGCAAGTGTTGCCATCTTTGGTTTTCAAGAAAAGCTGGAAATCTGGATTTTTTTTTTATAGTAGAGACTATTCCAAATTCTAAACACTGGCTCAATTAAAAAACAATACTGTATAGGCCAAACAAAATACACCTGCAGACCAATTTGTCTAGCATTGGTATATCCTTCTGTCTTGGTGGGGAAGGACTAGGACTGGAAACAGGTTCAGGTTTACTTAGTCCTTGTGTGTTCTTGGGTAAGTCTCTTTTCTTTTGCCTCTTTCTCAGGTATAAAGTGGATGTTATAGCTGCTCCCCTTGATTGCAAGGGTCCAGCAGGAACACTTAGAAGGTACTTGGCACAGAGCTTGGCACATGGGAAGCCCTTGCCATGGAGGCCATTGCTACTATTGCTGTTATACCCACCGTTGTGTCCACCACCCCCGTGCTGGCTTGCACAGGCCTGGGGACCTGGGCTCCACCCTTTGACCCCTACAGGTATTCAGGTTGCTCTGGGCAAAACAGAGGTCACAAGTTTTTGGTTTTCAACCAGGTGGTTGCCCATGAGGCAATTGTGAATTACTGGAGCCTAGTCCTTGGGTGCTATATTTATTTCTGATCCCCATTTTGAAAGGTTCTGTTCTGACCTGCTCCTGGAGGCATAGTCAGAAGAGGAACTTTTACTTTCCTTCTAGTTACTTAGCATGCAGTTGACAACCATGTGTCATTTCCCGCCATTCTGCAGAAACTTTAGGTGTCATTGGCTTGAGCAATCTCTTTCAAGACCAAAGTCCCTGGTCTGGGATTGTAGATCAGTGGTATAGCACTTACCAAGCATGTACAAGGCCCCAGGTTCCATCCCCAGCACCATTTACCAAAAAAAAAAAAAGACCAACACCTCATTTCATGGGGCATGGGGCTCACAGGATGAGTATAATCTTGAAGTCCTGAAGTACCTGGATGGTTTGTTTTTGCATTTCTTGGAACTCGGGGATGGGGGATGTATCTGTTGGCAAGGAAGTGCCATGGTAAATCGATAAAGCTTGTTACTAGCAAAAGCCGCTGGGACAGTAGCAGCTGTTTAAAGCAATGACAGTAAGTAGTGGAGGTGGTAGTGGTTTGGCTTCACGATTTTTCTTTTTTGCAGTACTGGGGATTGAACTCGGGGGCATTCTACCTCTGAGCTATACCCCCCCAGCCCTATTTTTTATTCCTTATTTTGAAACAGGGTCTCACTAAGTTGTGGAGTGCCTCACTAGGTAGCTGAGGCTGGCCGCGAACCTGGGTCCTCTGGTCTCAGCCTCCCAAATGCTGGGATTAATGCTTGGTGTGCCACCAAGCCCGGCTATCAGCCCTATCTTATTTTTATTTTGAGACAGGGTCTCACTAGGTTGATGAGAGTCTCATTACTTGCTGAGGCTGTCCTTGAAGCTAGCCTCAGCTACTTAGCAAGGCTCTCAGCAACCTAGCAAGATCCTATTTCCAAATAAAATTGGGCTGGGGATGTAGCTTGGGAGTAGAATGCCTGTGGGTTCAATTCCAAGTACCCCTACCCCCCAAAATGTTGGTAAAACCATACATGGTGGTATATGCTTGTAATCTCAGCTATGTGGGAAGACTGAGGCAGGAAGGCTGCAAATTCAAGGCCAGCTGGCAATTAAGCAAGACCTTGGTACAGAATAAAATAAAAACATGGCTAGGGATGCAGCTTAGTGAAAGAGTGCTTGCTTAGCATGGGTGAGGCCCTGGGTTCAACTCCAGTACCACATACAAAAAAGGTGTTTGGTATTTTCAAGAATTTTTTTCTGATGAGTAGAAGGAGAGATGTAGTCAATATTTCATGTCTATAACATTCTTAAGATAAGCTTTGTCTGTTTAGCCCAGGGGCATTCTACCTCTGAACTAACCGTGTGTGTGTGTGTGTGTGTGTGTGTGTGTGTGTGTGTGTGTTACTAGAGATTGAAACCAGGAACATTCTACCTCCCATCTATATCCTCAGTCCTACATTTATTTTTATTTATTTTTTTTGCGGTACTGGGGATTGAACTCAGGGGCATTCTACCTCCAAGCTATACCCCCAGCCCTATTTTTTATTCTTTATTTTGAAACCGAGTCTCACTAAGTTTCGGAGTGCCTCACTAGGTAGCTGAGGCTGGCCGCGAACCCGGATCCTCCGGTCTCAGCCTCCCAAACGCTGGGATTACAAGCGTGCGCCACCACGCCCGGCTTTCCTACATTTATTTTTATTTTATTTTACTTATTTATTTGTTTATTTTTGTGGTATTAGGGATGGAACCCAGAGGCATTCTATCTCTGAGTTACACCCCCAGCCCTATTTTGAAACAGGATCTCACTAAGTTTCGGAGCACCTCATTAGGTAGCTGAGGCTGGCCTCGAACCTGGATCCTCTGGTCTCGGCCTCCCAAATGCTGGGATTACAAGGGTGTGCCACCATGCATGGCTTTTTATTTTTATTTTAAAACTGGGTCTTGACTGACCCTAATGGCACATGCTTGTAATCCCATACTTGGGAGGCTGAGACAAGAGGATCACAGGTTCAAGTACAGCCTCAGCAAGTAGCAAGACTCTCATCAATCTAACAAGACCCTGTTTCTAAATAAAAAATGAGTCTTGCTAGATTGATAGTCTCACTACTGGCTGAAGTTGTCCTTGAACCTGAAATCCTCCTATCTCAGCCTCCCAAGTACTGGGATTACAGGCCTATGTCACCATACCTGGTTCCTTTTTATTTTAGTGGTACTGGGGATGGAACCCAGGCGCTTTCTACCTCTGAGCTACACCCCTAGCCCTATTTTGTTTAGAAACAGGTCTTGTTAAGTTGCAGAGGACCTCACTAAGTTGCTGACGCTGGCCAACAAACTGCTAACCTCTTAGCAATTTCAGCCTCTGAAATACTGCACCCAGCTCCTTTTTTTTTTTTTTTTTTCAGTACTGGGGATTGAACCCAGGGGCATTCTATCTCATAGTTACATCTCCAGCCCTGTTTTTATTCTTTATTTTGAAACAGGGTCTCACTAAATTGCAGAGGGCCTCACTAAGTAGATGAGGCTGGCCTCGAACCTACAATCCTCCTGTCTCAGCCTCCCAAGTACTGGGATTACAATTGTGCGCCATCACTCCTGGCTCTGTCCTTTTATTTTGAAACTAGGTCTTGCTAAGTTGCTGAGGTTAGCCTTGAACCTGTGATCTTCCTGTCCTAGCCTCCCAAGCACTGGGATCACAGGTGTACGCCACCATGCCTGGCTGTCTTTTTTGTTGTTCTGGTGCTGGGGATTGAGCTCAGGGCCTTTGTGGTGTTATTACTGAGCTACGCCCCCAGCTCATGAGAAAGATTTCATTTTTCTCAGTAGTGTGAAGTGTCAGTCTGTTGCCAGCATCAAAGATTGAAATTAAGTAATTTTTGCTAATTTGCTAGACAAAAAACCCCAAAAACCAAAAAACTCCCATTGTGTTTATTTTTGTTACAGTGCTGGGGATTTAATTAAAGACCTTGACATGATAGGCAAGTGCTTGAGTTACAGCCCAACCTTTTTTGTTGTTGTTGTTGTATTGCTGAGGTTTGGAATTGAACCCAAGGCCTCTCACATGCTAAGTTTTCTGGGTTTTGATTTTTTTTTTTTTTTTGCGGTACTGGGGATTGAACCCAAAGGCATTCTACCTCTGAGCTACACCCCCAGCCCTATTTTTTATTCTTTATTTGGAAACGGTCTCACTAAGTTGTGGAGGGCCTAAGTAGCTGAGGCTGGCCACGAACCTGCGATCCTCCTGTCTCTGCTTCCCAAGCACTGGGATTACAAGCATGTGCCACCATGCCCGGCTGCTAGTTAAGTTTTCTACCACTGTACTATATCCCCAGCCCTAATTTGTAATTTTTATTTTTTTATTTTTATTTTTATTTATTTATTTATTTTTTGCGGTACTGGGGATTGAACTCAGGGGCATTCTACCTCCGAGCTATAACCCTAGTCCTATTTTTTATTCTTTATTTTGAAACCAAGTCTCACTAAGTTTCGGAGTGCCTCACTAGGTAGCTGAGGCTGGCCACGAACCCGGATCCTCCAGTCTCAACCTCCCGAATGCTGGGATTACAAGCGTGCGCCACCATGCCCGGCCCTAATTTGTAATTTTTAAATTTTTATTTATTTTGTGGTACTAGGGATGGAACCAGGGGTATTCTACCTCTGAGCTATACCCCGAGCCCTATTTTTTTTTTGTGTGGTACTGGGAATGGAACCCAGGGGCATTCTACCTCTGAGCTACACCCCTAGCCCTATTTTTTATTCTTTATTTTGAAACAGGGTCTCACTAAGTTGTGGAGGGCCTCACTAAGTAGCTGAGGCTGGCCATGAACCCGGATTCTCCAGTCTCAGGTTCCCAAGTACTGGGATTACAAGTGTGCGCCACCACACCTGGCTTCCTATTATATTTTTAATTCAGAAACGGGGTCTCACTAAGTTGCAGATGGCCTCACTAAGTTGCTGAGGCTGGCCACAAACCTGTGATTCTCCTGTCCCAGCCTCCCAAGTACTGGAATGACAAGTGTGTACTACCATATCCAACTTTAATTTGTATTTTCTTTTTTTTTTTTTTCTGTGGTACTGGGGATTGAGGGGCATTCTACCTCTGAGGTACATTCCCAGCCCTAGTTTTTATTCTTTATTTTGAAACAGGGTCTCACTAAGTTGCAGAGTGCCTCACTAGGTAGCTGAGGCTGGCCGCGAACCCGGATTCTCCAGTCTCAGGTTCCCAAGTACTGGGATTACAAGTGTGCGCCACCACACCTGGCTTCCTATTATATTTTTAATTCAGAAACGGGGTCTCACTAAGTTGCAGATGGCCTCACTAAGTTGCTGAGGCTGGCCGCAAACCTGTGATTCTCCTGTCCCAGCCTCCCAAGTACTGGAATGACAAGTGTGTACTACCATATCCAACTTTAATTTGTATTTTCTTTTTTTTTTTTT
>PVLC010046254.1:0-11490 GCA_004027655.1 Graphiurus murinus | reverse complement strand
AAAAAAAAAGACATTATGCTAAGTGAAAAAAGAAAGACATGAAAGGACAAATACTATATGATTCCACTTATATGAGGTATTTAGATTATTCAAATACACATATTTGAATAATATACATATTCAAATTTATATTTAAATATATTCAACCAATAAATGTATATTTGAATATGTCATTCAAATATATTTTTATATAGTCAAATAATATATATTCAAATATATAATGGAATGGTGGTGCTAGGGTCTAAGGAGAAAGGGATAGAAAGTCAATGTTTAATAAAGTTTCAGTTCTGCAAGATGAAAATGATTCTGGAGATAGATGGTAGTAAAGGATACACAACAATGTGAACAAACTATGCCACTGAATTATACACTCGAAAATGACTAAGGCTGGGATAGGAGCATCACAAGTTCAAGGCCAGCCTAGGCAACTTAGTGAGACCCTGTTTCAAAATTTGAAAAAAAAAAAAATTAAAGGACTGTGGGTGTAGCTCAGAGGTAGAATGCCCTGGGTTCAATCCCCAGTACAATAATAATAATAATAATAATAATAATAATAATAATAATAATAATAATAATAGAACACCGCATTTTAAAAACAAAAGAAAATGCAGATTCCTCAAACCATTCTAGATTGTCAAAAGCAGAGCTTTTGTGGTGGATGCAAGAATGATTCTAGCAAGTTCTACCTGTGATTCTGATGCTCACTGAAAGGTGCACACTTCTGCTCTGCAGCGAGTCTCACAAGTAGTGCCTGGAAAGCAAGGACACACGTACCAACGCACGGGCCAGGCCACACATGAAGCTTTCACAAATGATAAAATGAAGGGCCTGTTGTCTCCACACTAAGCAGAATGTTGCGACCCACTTTCCCTTTGCTTGGATTCGGGAACTGGCTGGGTGCCTTTCAGCCCCGACTTGGCAGTTTCCTCATAGGTCTAGCATTTTCTGGGCACCCATGCTGGCTCTCTCCTCATCCTGGAACAGAACCATTGCCTGGGGTTAATGAGGTCCTATCTGGCTCTTTGTACTAATTAAAACCCCTTTGCCAAACAAGCACTCAGAAAGAGAGAAGCCTGTGACTGGTCTGGGAGGGAGGGCACCTGAAGTAACCTGCTCCAAGATGCCACCCACACAGCACGTCTCTGCTCTCTCCACTCTGCCCAGCACAGTCTGCTAACTTCACTTTCTCCACCTCCACCTCCCCAGGACCCTGGCTGCAGAAAGGGGAATGGTTTGGAGAGGGGAGGCAAGAGCACATGGGAGGGAGCCAGTACTAAATTAACCCTACTGAGGTTCAGAGGAGGTCCAGGTGCCTTGAATAAGGATGAGGCTGGTGGGGAGAAAGAGGAATAAGTGTATGTGTCAGTCAGATTTCCATCTTGTGACAAAAGACCTGAGAAAAACAACTTAAAAAGAGGAAAGTGCCTGGAGGGGGGGTGGTGCCTGTGATCCCAGTACTTGGGAGATTGAGAGAGGGGGATCGAAGAGTGAGAGCCTCAACAACTTAGTGAGGCCCTGTAAAGCAAGGCTTAGGGTCTAGCTCAGAGGTCGAATGCCCCTGGGTTCAATCCCCAGAACCAAAAATAAATAAATAAAACAGAAAAGGAAGAAAGATTTATTTGGCTCATTGTTTCAAAGGTTTGAGACCATGGTAGCTTGGCCCCATTGCCTCTGGGATTGTGGTGATTCAATAGATCGTGGTGATGGAGCAAAACCCTGCCCTTTATAATGGCTCAAATAACAGAAAGAGAGAGGAAGAGGCTGGGGTTCCATTACCCCTTAAAGGCACATCCCCAGTGTGCACTTTACACACAACTCTTAAAGGTACCGCCATCTCCCAACAATGCCATAGACTGGTAATCAAGCCCTTAACACGTCAGACTTAGGAAGATGCTCCAGATCTAAAAGTGGAATTGAGATAGAAGATAAAACTGCCAGAGACCTATCTTGGCTGGGAATTGGATCCAGCAAAGCATAGCTGTCCTGGGAATTGACTGATTCTCTAGGGGATATAAACATTTCCCAATGACTAAATGTGGCCACACTCTGAAGAAGGAGGATGAGAGGAACCATCTGGGGTTCTACCCAATAAGACCATTTGAGGAATAAGGGATTGCAGCCCCAAGAAGCTAGAGGGGAATGTTGACATTCTTGAAGGCTGAAGACATCCCACGTGACCTCCTGAAACAAAGATGCATTTCCCAAGCAAAGGATCAGCTAGGGGGAGGTGCTCCAAATATATTCATGAACATTTCCTGCAAAACTTTAATCTTGTAATAAAGGAACATATTTAAACCCCAGGGCTTGAAGACGTCCTTTGTTCTTACCACTTTTTCCTCCCTAATAACCCCTGCAGGAGGCTCAGAAGATGGCCAAGACTGCGATTGGAGAGGAAGAGAAACACAACCTGGAGTGAAGGACAAGGGTCAAATGTCGCTTCTCAATGCAGGTTGTGGACAGTTTGAAATAGGAGAAGGGAGAAAAGTTACCACTAACTAATGTTAATGAGTTTTCATGAGTGCATAGGCCTGGGCTTCTGACATCTGTATTGAGACTGGAAGTGACAGCAGTAACCTCCACCATGAGTGAGGAGACAGCCATGGAACTGTGAGGCTTACATTTTAGGGCAGACAAAGATTGCATACTCCTACTGAGTAAATGTAAAGAAACTGCGAGGGATACAATTACAAATTTTAAATTTTACTTACCCTGCAAAGAGAAATCGTTGTTTTTTAAACATGAAAGTGATCTAAAAAAAAGGTTTGTGCTTAAAAAGACCAGTGAATGGCTAATAAGGAAATATTATTTAAGCAAGAATGGAAGCAGAGGGATCACTCGGATGCTAATATAATTGCCTAGTTGGGTACTCTGGAGCCTTTGGAAAGATGTCATACCAATGAAAATGTTAAGAAATGACCAAGCGCACTATACATGTCTAATTACTAATGGGTTAACATAGGATGAAGGAGAGAGAAGAATCAAGAATGACCACTAGATATACCTCCAAGACAATCGAGTAGATGGTGATACCATTTTTTTTTATAAACACAGAGGATAACCAGAGGGAGGAGGAGGGAATGGATCAAGAGATAAGTTTTACACATCAAGTTTAAGATGTCTTGTTAAACATCTAAGTCAGTTGTGCAGTTGGGTATGAGTCAGAGCTGGGTACATAAATTTGATTGTTTTTACCTTATCAATATTATGTAGCATCATGAGATTGGATGAAAAAAAAGACAGAAAGAGAAGAGAAAGAAGTCAGGCTGCCAGGACAAGTAGCAGAGAACAACAGGGAGGGTCAGTCATGTAGGTGGAAGAGCAGGAGAGTTCATCATCATAGAAGTATGGAGAGGGAGGATTCAGCTCATTCAGCTGCTACTGAGAAGTCAATGGAAAATGAGGACAGTATTGCATCCATGCCTGGTTTTAGCTTTGGCAAAACACAGATCATTCATGAACTTGAAAAGTTCATGAAATTGTAGTGAAAAGGTAGGAGTAAAAGCATGAATGGAATGAGTTGAGAATAGAATAAGAAGTGAAAAAAATGGAAAGAGTGAGCACAGAGAACTCTTTTGAAAAGTTTTACCAGTAAGAGGTTAAAGTTTTGTTAATTAGGGCTTGGATTTAATGCATGAGACTCATGAGTTCAGTAGGGAGGACTTGCATAGGATCAAGATCATTGCCTTCATTGTAATAAAAAAGAAGTCAAGAATTTGTGCCTTCAAATTCAAGTCAGTGTGTGGACTCAGTGGTAGTCATTGCCCAATGACAACTATCTCCTTGATGACTGGAAGTCCCTGGTGACTAAGTACAAGAAGGTTAAGGTTATGGTGAGGGTGAAAGGGAGATTGGTATGAGTTGAGGGCTGAGAAGTAAGGAGATGAGGGCAATGGGTATAGGTAATTCTGGAGAGAAGTTGTCTGTGGATGAGGAAAGAGACCATCTGCTAAGAGGCTGGCAAAGAAGAATCATGGGAAGGTTGTTTTTAAGGACTATTATGTTAAAATTGGAAAAGCTTGAGCATGTTGAAATATTGATGGGAAGGATTCAACTAAAGAAGAAAAGACTGAGAAATATACAGAAGATAATCTGCAGGTATGTTTTCCAAAATGCTGAGGATTTGGGCTACAGAGATACTATGGAGTCCTTGATCATAGAGAGCAGAAGGGATGCTTCTATTGCAGCTACAATGCAAGGGGAAAGGAAGGAACACAGGAGATGGATCTTGGAACTGGATGGAAAGAAGTGGTAGGAGTTTCCTTTACAATTATTCCAATTGCCTCTGTGACGTTGAATGCAAGATTTTTCAAGTGAGGAGAAAGGAAAGCGGAGGTTTGAGAAAGTTCCATATTATAGTTTAGTTAGCTATAAGGAACTATGTCAAAGACTAACAAGTACTTGTCAAACTAAGAAAACCAAGAAGGAAAGAGAGAGTCCAGGAAGAAGGAAAAGAGGATCCAAAATAAAAACTTGCAGATTTCTTCTGACATCATAAATGCCCCAGATATTCACCAATGGGTATTCTGTTGCAAATTGTTGAAGAATGGCTCATGATGCCACAAAGGAGGGTTTCCTCAGAAGATCATAGTGATATAGCAATGGAAGGGGTCATGGATATCTCCTAGTCTATTATGCTTGTTGAACAAATGGGAAAAATATGCACCCAGATTGGTGAACTCTTGCAGATTAACTGCAGAACCAGGATTAATAATACCTTTTCTCCTAACATCCAGCACCATGGCCAGGTCTCAAAGAAACAAGGAGTCATTTTAGGTAGCCAAGCAGCCAGTGACAGTGTATATTGACAGAAGGAACCTGCCTACCTCTTCCCAGGTTCAAGAGAGCTTCTCTTAGAATTCAGACAGATGTTGATCAAGCCATCCCTGCTTTTCTCTGCAGAGGGTCCAACCTCACTGTTGAGTTCAAGAAGTTCCTACGGTGACATAGGGGAATTCAGGAATCCCACAAGACTGGGACCACAGTGCTTCCTCATTTAGTAGATTTAACTCCATGTTGATGAGGCAGTAGTTACTGATTAGTGGGTGGAAGCCCAGTTCTCTTCTGTATTTCTCTACTCTTTTGTTGGATAATGTCAGGCTTCTCTGTGATAATACATTACCATCTCTAGCGGCAAGCAATACTGTTTGTGCTCTCAGCACACCTCAAAGAAATTTCTTCAAAGTTGGTGCTTTATAGTACTTGACATTGGACAGAAAAGTCCTCAAACTACTATGCTTTGATATTTCCATGCATCACTCTTTACTCCCAGATCATAAGGCACCCGTCACATTTTACAGATAGAAAAATTGAACAAGGTAACATAAAGATCAGACACACCCAACCAGTTCTGCGAAACCCCTGAGGATGCTTATAATAAAGAAGGGTTTCGAGCTGGGCCATACAATAGGCTTCATTATTTCACATAATGATACAAAGGCACTTTGGAACAAAATAAAATATAAAATGGTGTTCATGGACTTTTCAGGACTTGTCATTTCCTTTTCATTTGGCATAATTGCAGTGACCCAGGCTCCCATCAATCACCATGGAACACAGTGTCCCCATAATGTCTGACTATAAATGCAGCCCATCCAAGGACCAAGGTCCCATCATTGTCTCAGAGCAGCTCTCAGACAAAGGCCAAACCCTAGATCATTGTTACCAAAGCCTAATGGGGATTCCATCTTTCTGAGAAGATAGAACATTTTGCTACCTTCTGTGTAATGATAGTAACAGCCACAGTTATTGTTCTTGGGAGAGGAAGGCCTGGAATATGGGACAAAAAATGAAAAACTAATATATCATTAACATGCCTTTGGGGAAGCTCCATTGGCAACTACAGATGCATTGTCCAAGACTAGTGTGGAGATAAGAATCAATTTAATTAATTTAAAATGGCTTTATACATTGACAAAGCCAAGGACTGAAGAAAATGGAAACCTGGTTCGAATGTATTCTGTGGAAAGAACTGTTAAAAATAGAAGATAGAGCTCTGGGAATATGCAGCTCACTACGTTTGTCATTGAGTTTAGAGATGGTTTTTTAGTTCCATAATCCTTTAGCAATTAACAGAGTGTATTAAGTATTTAAAAAACAGAGGTGGTTTCAACAGACTTAGGTTTAAATCTCGACTCTGCAATTCATTCATTGAGTGGCAACTTGAGTAGATTACTTAACATTCTGAAGATTTAGTCTATAATTTACAGAAGATTTCCATAGTGGATATTAGGATGTGATATTAGACTCTCCAAAACACTACCCTGAAATTCCCTTTATTCCTCATCTCCATTTGTGGTCACCCCTGCTTATTTAATTGTCTGTTTGATAATCTGATCCCATAATACCTATTCTAATGCCTGTGGGCATATAGAGAATGATCAGCAAATCTGTCACAATGCTGCCTGCTTGTCCAGGCTGGGCACCCAAGTGTGGAACCTGAATGAAAGATAAGGCTCTAGCTCTAGCCTCTGAGAATTTGCAACAATGTTGAAGATGAAATGCACATACCCACAGAAAGTTAAATGCCACACAGGGCCATCTGCACTTTGTGTCCTATAAATGCTAAACATATTGCTGTTGGAAAAGATCAGAGGAAGAGAAGATGCTTCCTAGAGAGGAAGATTAGTGTTGAAGATGAGTAGAACTCAAATTATTCCATTTTCTTAGACTTGGAGGCAAAATAAAATAATGGATAGATGTATTATATATTCAGCCTAGAACCCAGCATATGGAAGGAACAAAATTCTCCCAAATGGATTCTATGTCTACTGCATTCCTAAAAACCACCCCAAACCTCCTTCTTCACTATAGAAGGGCAATGATACTTGGACTGTCAACTAAATCTGTTCTTGAGAAAGAGCCAATACATACCCACCTCTCCACTCTCCAGAAATCATACCCAAGAAGTCTGGGTGGAATTAGGTCAATACTTCTCCTATGAACCAAGATCGAGTCCTATAAGCACTCTTACCAGCAAATCTTGGGCTTCCAGGTTCAAGAAGTCAATTTAAGACAATGCAATAAGCAGTTCTTAAGCACTTAATGTTCATAAAAAACTGGCAGATGAAAAGATTAGAAAAATATGTTTTTTGCTGTTAAACAGCTCAAAGATCAGCAGCAGGAGCCAATCAGTATGCCAGGAACTATTCTAACACATCATATGAGCTGTGTGACATAAGGGAAGGAGCATGTGCTGTTGGTACCCAATGAAAGAAGCAATTCCACCATAAAGTAGATATCAGGAGGGATTTCTTGTAAGAGTAGAGGTTTCTGTTTCCTCATCTATACAATAGAGATAACAGTCACACTTGTCTTATAGGATCATTTTAAGCACGAAATAATTTTATTCCACATTAAAAGCTAAGGATAGCTCCTGGCACATAGTATCTATTCATTAACTGTTAGCTATTTTTTGCTACTGAGAAAGGTGTTGGAGAATGGGAAGGATCTTATGAGAAATGGAAGAGTACAACTTAAAATCAAAGCAAAGGTAGCATCTGGCTCCACTCTGTTGCTGATAACCAAGGAGAAAGGAATCTGAAACTGAGAGGCAGAAAAATCAAGGGTGCACCCAGGAAGCAGGAAGCACTTTGTTAGGAGTGAAACAGAAAATTCATACAGAAGAGTAGGAGATGAGGTTGAAAAAAAGTCAGTTTGGGGATGGTCTTGAATGCCATTCTGGAGAGTTGGCACATATTCAAGGCCTCCGTCTAAGCTTCCATTATAAGTAATAACCACGTCATCCACATCATCTTAATCTTGAAAGCCCTGCAGATGGACCAATTCTGAGAGTGGCATCAACACTTGCTGTTAGACTGAACACAATCTTCAGGGCATCAAAATTGCACGTTTTCAGTGGAGCCCAGCAAAGTTATCGATTAGTGCTTTCTTTTGTGCCTTATGTCTCCTGGGCTGGACAAATGTTAGTTACATTTGTCTGAGAACCTTTGCCTCAGCCTCACTCAGCAGGATAGAGAGGAGGCCGACTAGGCAATTCAAGTGCCAGGGAAATTCTGAAAAGATAGACTTTAGCCATAAGATTAGAAATGCATAGCACTTAGGACCAAGTGCAAAACTCCTTTTGGGACCAACTTTCTTTTGCTGGAAAAAAGAAAGAATAAGCATATGAAAACGCAGAATCACTGAGCAGTCAAGTGGGGATGAGTGATCAGGGGCAGAGAGTACAGGCCCATGCCATTGCTCTCAGGAAAGACCTGGGGGTGGAGAGTGTCAGGAAAATCAGGAAGGACCACCAGAAACAAAGAAGAGTGCACAGAAAGGGGTGGTAGACAGGTGGAGAAAGACCAGTTTCCTGAGAAATCTTAACAACTTAATCCACTCATTTATGTATTAATGAATATTTATTGAACACCTTCTGTGTGTCAGGTACTGTGGGCATGGCAAAGTCCCTATTTTCATGGAGTTTACATATAAATAGGGAAGACATAAAATAAACACAAATAAGAGTAATAAGTATATAACATAATGTCACAAACTAAGTACTATACAGGAAGGTTACGGGAGTGGAGGCATACTATTGATTGAGTGGTCAGGGTGTGTGTATTAGTCTATTAGTGCATCCATAACAAAATACCACCTACTGGAGGCTTAAACAACAGAAATCTGTTTTCTCACAGTTCAGGAGGCTGGGCACAAGCTTGAACATTTCTTCTGATGCTTTACCCATTGCTTCTAGATAGACAGTTTATCATCCTATTCTTACATTTTTTTTTCCTGTGTGTTCACATGCCTTGTGTCTCTTTGTATACCCTAATTTCTCCTTCTTATATAGACCCACAGTATGTGGTTTAAATTTATCACCTAAATACCCTACCTCCAAATACTCTAACTCTAAGATACTGGGAGTTAGAGCTTCAACATATGAATTTGAGGAAGGGGACATGTTTCATCTCTACCAGTAGATCTTTCTGATGTGAAGGGACATTTGAATAGAGAACTAGATGCCATGATGGATTAAGCCATGAAGTGATCTGGGGCAAGAGGAAAAGCTAGTACAAAGCAGGCTCATCATGAGGTGACAGTGGAGAGGCAACCAGGGGCTAGATCACACAGAGCTTAGAGCCACACTAGGTCAAGGTTTTGGAATTAAGGGGAAAAAAGAATTAGAGAACTCTGAGCAAGTCAGTGACATTTTGATTTATGTTCTAAAATAATTATCCTGGCTTCTGAGTAAAGCAAGGAGACCAGTGAGTTTATTGTGTTTACCTAGGAAAAGAGATAGTGGCTGGAACCAAGAATTAGAGGGAGTTAGTGATATTTCTAGGCTATATAATCTGCTAGGCTTCCAGACAGGGATATAATAATCTATTCCACAAAACAAAGGCTAACTTACCATCTATCCCTTTGGGGAGAGAAGGCCAAAACAGAGACTGACTGTAGACTAATCACAGAGTTAAAAGACAGACATTTTACAGAGGACTAGAGTCTTAAAGACTACTTTACTCAATTCTCCAAAGGCCCATTGCTATGAACCAAATTCATGTGTCTCCCATGAAAATCATATGTTAAGACCCTAAAGGCCCTAATCCCCAAAGTGATGGAATTTGGAGGAGAAGTTTTGGGCAAATAATTAGGTCATGAAGGCAGAGTCCTCATGAATGAGCTCAATGCCATTATAAGAAGAGACATGATGTCTCTCTATCTCTATCTCTATCATCTCTCCTCCATGTGAGGAAAGAGCAAGACAGAAGCCTTCTGCAAACCAGGAACAGGACCCTCATCAATCATGGGTCTGCTGGCACCTTGATCTTGAACTTTCCAACCTCTGGAATGGTGAGAAATGAATATTTATCATTCAAGCCACCTGGGCTATAGTATTTGTGCTGTAGAAACCCAAACTCCCAAAGATGCTCATCAACCTCATCGTGTTAATGGTAAGTCAGACAAGGAGTGTGTGCCGGCCTCTCCCTTGATTTATGGCAATCTTGGAGATTAAAAAGCATAGCTGAATAAATATTTCCACAGTCAACTCTTAATTAGCCACACTATTGGAGCAGAAAAGTTGTGGCTAATTCAAATACCTCATATTTGTTTCTATTGCATTAAACAGACTTCCCCATCCATTCAATGTATTTATCACTCATGACTTACTTTGTTTATGTCAGTGTGTTAAAATTGTTCCTCAGCCCTAAGGAACAGCAGATATCTCTTGCCAATAAATATTTCAACCTGAATAATTCTCCTGACAAAATGCCAACACTGTGTCCTTTAGACATAGTAATCAACATAACTTGCAGTGGAGTAGATTTTTCTAATTTTCAAAGCAGATTAACAACCATTTTTCTTATTTACTGCTCAGAACTTATAGAAGAACTCACAATGTCCTGTTCCTTATTTCTTCCAATGGAATTACAGCTTGAAGAAAAATTCTTGGTCTTTCTGGAGGACTATGTCTCTCTTTGTCAAGTGCCACGCTTCTTCCCTGGCTGGAGTTGGTATTTAATGACAAAAATTCCTATTTGTGGCTTGGTCTCCAGCCTGACTTGTAGGTTTCAAAACCCTAATTCGTGATTAGTTAGTGAGCAGCATCTGTTTTTCAGTCTCTGCCTTTGATGGAGTATCTCAAGGTCCTGTGTGGGGATGGAGTTGAGACCATTTGGAGGAATCATTATACCAGCCACAGGGTCGGTTTGCCAAACCAGCCTCCCCTAGACAGGGCTGCTATTCATATCTCCATTTATCTAGTTTCTGTCATTTTCTTGATCCATGTCCAATGCCAAGGACAATGACCTTGAAAATTGGGATTGCTAGTCAGACAATGGAAAGAAAGATCATTAAAATTCACTGAGAAAATAATTGTAATAGCCAGAAAGAAATTGGCTCTGACAAATAAGAAGAAAAAAACTGAAAATAATAAGAATCTCGTCTTGTTGAAGAGCCTTTGAATTAGACTAGAATATGTCTAAATATCTTGGTCAAACATGCAAAATCTCATCTGAGGATGAAGATTAATACTTGAGTTTCCAGAATTAATTGGAAGATACTTTATTCTAAAGGATGAGGGCTCTGTGGTAAACTCCCTTAAATAACTGAGGTCTCCCAACAGAAAAAAGTAGAGCCCCTTACTGGATTCATCAATAAGAATCTATTCCATTTGGGAGCCAAAATTATTTGTTATATAACTTTGAATGTCTGGAGAAAGTATCTCCTAAATTAGTTTATGGTGACACAATTGCTTAATTAATAAGTAAGCATCTTTTAACCAATATGAGTTAGAACTAAATATGTAAATGTATAAGAAAAATCACATTTTAATATTAGCTAATGTATTATTAAGACTTAGCATTTATTTAATAATTATTAATATTTGATATTTGAGAATGCAGATTCCTGGGTATCACCCTAGACCTAAACCTGCTAAAGTCAGAATCTCAGATAGTGGGAGTCCAAGAATTTAGTTCTACCAATTTCCCCAGATGATTTTTAGCGTATTTTAGGAATTACTGTTTCATATAATTAGGATACCTAGTT
>PVLC010046253.1:0-11497 GCA_004027655.1 Graphiurus murinus | reverse complement strand
TAATCCCAGCATTCGGGAGGCTGAGACTGGAGGATCCGGGTTCGCGGCCAGCCTCAGCTACCTAGTGAGGCACTCCGCAACTTAGTGAGACTCGGTTTCAAAATAAAGAATAAAAAATAGGGCTGAGGGTATATCTCGGAGGTAGAATGCCCCTGAGTTCAATCCCCAGTACTGCAAAAAAAAAAAAAAAAAAAAAAAAAAAAAAAAAACCATCTAGTGATACATTTCTCAGAACATATTCCCATCATTAAGTGATACAGGGTAGTACATGCAATTTAGACTTGGAACTCAAATTATATGGTGATTTTCTTTATAGTATTAAATATATCTTTCCATCATTTTTCTTTAGCTAATTCAAAAAAGGTTTCCTTCTCCTAAAACTGTTTAAAAAAAGAATGTGACCTCAAATCACAGTGAATGATAAAATCCAAGGTTGAAATGATGCCTGGGATACAGTCAACATAATCCAGGAATTAGATAGGGGCCACAGATGGAAAATAATGAACTGAAAGTTGATTATTCTCCGAGGTGCAGTGGTGCGCATCTATAATCCCAGTACTTGGAAGGTTGAGTGAGACAGGTTTGCAGGTTTGAAGCCATCCTCAGAAACTTTGAAAGACCCTGTCTGTTTTTATGTGTGGGTGGGTGGGAGGGAGCATTGGGGATTGAACCCAGGGGCATTCTACCTCCAAGCTACACTCTGAGCCCTATTCTTTCTTTCTTTATTTATTTATTTTGCAGTACTGGGGATTGAACTCAGGGGCATTCTACCTCCAAGCTATACCCCCAGCCTTATTTTTTATTCTTTATTTTGAAACCGAGTCTCACTAAATTGCGGAGTACCTCTCACTAGGTAGCTGAGGCTGGCCGTGAACCTGGATCCTCCAGTCTCGGCCTCCCGAATGCTGGGATTACAAGCATGCACCACCATGCCCAGCTCTATTCTTTACTTTGAAACAAGGTCTCACTAAGTTGTGGAGTGCCTCACTAGGTAGCTCAGGCTGGCTGAAAACCCGGATCCTCCGGTCTCGCCTCCCAAATGCTGGGATTACAAGCGTGCACCACCATGCCCAGCCCTCTCAGCCCTATTTGATTTTTTATTTTGAAACAGGGTCTCACTAGGTTGATAAAGTCTCACTATTTGATGAGACTGTCCTTGAACCTGGGATCCTCCTGTCTCAGCCTCCTAGTACTGGGATTACAAGCATGCGCCACCACGCCTGGGAAGAGACTCTGTTTTAAAATAAATAAACAAAAAGGGCTGGAGTAACTCGGAGGTAGAATGCCCTGGGTTCAAAACCCCTAGTACCTAAAAAAAAAAGTTAAAAAGATAATTAGTCTTGGGGCTGGGATGCAGCTTTGTGGTAGAGTGTGGGCTTAGCACGAGAGGCCCTGGGTTTGATCCCAGCACAAAAGGCAAGGCAGAGAAAAGAGAAAGGAAAAGAAAAAGGAGCCTGACTGGCTCTTAGAAGTGTATCCTGTAGAGGCAGAAAAGTGTGGAAAGACAGCGTACACTGCCTTTAAGGAGAGTCTAGAGCTGTAGCTAATTCACATTTAAACTAAATAGAATTTTAAGTTCCTCAGTAAAGATCCTCAGTCATATTACCCACATATCAGGTTTCAGTAACCATGTGTGACTAGTAGCCAAATATAGAACATTTCCATCATCACAAAAATTTTACTGTAAACCAGGTGTGGTGGCACATGCTTGTAATCCCAGCACTTGGGAGGCTGAGACAGGAGGATCACAGGCTCAAGGCTCGCCTCAGCTATTTAGTGAGGCCCTCCGCAACTTAGTGAGACCCTGTTTCAAAAATAAACGACCAGGTCTGTAATCCCTGTACGTGAGAGGCTGAGACAGGAGGATCGCAGGTTCGAGGACAGCCTCATCAAGGAATGAGACTCTCATCAATCCAGTGAGACCCTGTTTCAAAATAAGAAATAAAATCGGGCTGGAGGTATAGCTCAAAGGGAGAATGACTCTGGTTTCCATCCCTAGTACCACCAAAAAAAAGAATAAAAAGTAGGGCTGGGGGTGTAGTTCAGACATAGAATGTCCCTGGGTTTAATCCCCAGTACCACAAAATATTTATTATTATTATTTTTTTTTACTAGACAACTATGGTTCAAATCTTAGCAACTGTTTAGTAAATAGCTTTGTAGCATTGGCCTAACTAAACCTATTACAGCCTCAATTGTGTCACCTGTAAAATGTGGACATTAATAACCTTTCACAGTTTGGTTGAGATTTAAATGCAAATGTACAAAGAACCCAAGGAAGCACTCTGTAAAAATGTTTAAATAAAACAGTAAAATATCAGTTATGGCTTTCAACTTTAGATGCAGCCAGCTTCACTGATTATACAGAAATCTGAAAGCAGAAACTAAATAGAAACACACACACACTTCCTCCAACGATGTAAAATAAGATCCCCTCAGGGAAGATTTAACAAATCATGACTATTTCATGTTATCCCTTAATCTGAAAGGACCTTAAATGTCATCTGATGCAAATATTTGGCCATACAGCTCACATCTTGTGCCTGCTCATGTGCCAGCTCACTATTTAACTACAAAATATTTTCACATGAACTGACACAAACTATCTCCCTCTGTCGGTAACTGGTTCTACACTCTATAAGAATTTAGTGTTTTCCCCACCTCTTTAATTCAAGCTAAACATCTTTGCTCTTTTAGCTATTCTTCATATGAAAGTGTTAAGTCCCTTTGACATTCTAGACCACACTTAGGATGACATAATATTGTTCCGACATTTCTAAATTCTTTAAAAAGTTGTAAAGTTTCAAAAATAAAAAAGCTAGGCATGGTAGTGCACGCTTGTAATCCCACTACTTGGGAGGCTGAGACAGAAGGATCACAGGTTCACATCCAGCCTCAGTTACTTAGTGAAGCCCTCTGCCACTTAGTGAGATCCTATAATAAAATATAGGGCTGGGAGTGTAGCTTGGAGGTACAATGCCCCTAGGTTCAATCCCCAGTGCCACACACACAAAAAAAAGACAACTCAGCTGTGAATTTTTTTCTCAAATTAACCATTTTTTAAAATGTCATTAGTATTTCACAAAAGGGCAGCTTAATATTTAAAAAGTAACAAGTACATATCTCAGAATAAAGCAGACAATAAAGGTCTGTGGGAATTTTATACCAATTATTTTTGTGGAGTACTGGCATTAAGGAATTGTTAATCTACATTTCTGGAAACTTGGGGCCCAAAAGTAAAAATACAGATATGATCTCACTAGCAGCAGAATTGAGTGTGACAATTCCTGGATGCTATATTCCTATTAATGTATCATAAAATGTGCTAGATTTTGTCATACCTTTTATTTTCTCAGCATTTAATTATGTCATTTAAAAAAATTGAAAGGGATTTAGTATTCTTGATTAATGAGTAGATCTCTACAAAACTTAAGGTATATACATATGATTGAGATCTATATAATAGAACTTCATAATCGTTTCAATGATAAATCCTACCAAAGGAGAGTGGTAAATAATGGGATGGCTATGGAGATACAGAAATATACCCAATTATATAAAACCTGAATTACAAATTATTTTAAAGCAAGCACTATTATTTTCAAGCAAAACACATAAAAAAACCAAGTGGTGTCCTCATTGGGTAATGGCCATCTCCTAATTTCTCAATACTCCAGAAATCCTCGTAAATACCATACAGGTACCTACAGGTGATCCCACAACATGAGATAAAACAACTAAAAACTCCTATTTAGCAGGACATAGTGGCACATAACTGTAAATCCCAGTCCTTGGGAGGCTGAAACACGAAGACTGAAGGCTCAGGGCCAGCCTCAGCAATTTAGGGAGACATGTTTCAAAAAAACAAAAAAGGTGGGGGGGGGGGCAGACATGGTGGCACACACCTCTAATCCCAGTATTTGGGAGGAGACAAGAAAAATCACAGGTTCAAGGACAGCCTCAGCAAGTAATGAGACTCTCATCAACCTACAAAGACCCTACTTCAAAATAAAAAAATAAAATAGGGCTAGGAGTGTAGCTCAGGAATAGAATGCCTCTGGGTTCAATCCCCAGTACCACACACACACACACAAAATCCAACCTATATTAAATACACAAACATCCAAAACAAGAAGCTCTGGTAGCAACTGTCAAGAGGATAATACAGCAGAGTCCTCGAGGGGACAAATAATATTACCTAAATTTCACCCTTAGAAAGAGAGCCCAATCTGTGAGTAAGTACTGGCAGCAAGTCTGAAATCAGAGAGCAATGACTACTGAGGAGTAAAAACGAAAGACCTTAGAAAGTTGTACAAAGGTGAGAGTTTTAACAAGGCACAGCTTCTGGGAGAGAGGGAACTTAGAAATCACAAGCCGGGCATGATGGTGCACACTTGTGATCCCAGTATTTGGGAGGCTGAGACAGGAGGATCGTAGGTTTGCAGCCAGTCTCAGTTACTTAGGCCCTCCACAATTTAGTGAGATCCTGTTTCAAAATTTAAAAAAATAGGGCTGGGGGTGTAGCTCAAAGGTAGAATGCCCCTGGGTTCAATCCCCAGTACTGCAAAAAAAAAAAAAAGAAAGAGAGAAATCACATAGAGGCTTGATGGTAAAGGGAAAGAAGAAAGTGGCTGGAACACAAAAGCCTTACTAAAGGAAGAGGAGAGACAAACTGACTTTTTTTTTTTTTTTTTTTTTTAAGTACTGGGGATTGAACCCAGGGGCATTCTACCTCTGAGCTACACCCCCAGCCCTATTTTTTATCGTTATTTTGAAACAGGGTCTCAGTAAGTTGCGGAGGGCCTCACTAAGTAGCTGAGGTTGGCCGAAAACCTGTGATCCTCCTGTCTCAGCCTCCCAAATGCTGGGATTACAAGCATGCGTCACCACACCCGGCTGGCTGATTGATTTATTTTTCTCAAAGCTACACCCCACTCCTATTTGTTTAATTTTATTTATTTATTTTTGTGGTACTGGAGGTTGAACCCAGAGGCATCCTACCTCCAAGCTACACCTCCAGTCCTTTTTAATTTTTGTTTGAAAGGAGGGTCTCTGAAGATTACTGAGAGCATCACTATGTTGCTGAGGCTGTTCTCCAACGTTCAAGCCTCCTGTCTCAGTCGCCCAAGTATGAGATTATAGGCATGGGTCACCACACCCAGCTACAGACTTCTTTTAAAAACTGAATTTCACTGCAGCAACAAATAAAAGTGTTACTGAACTAAATGACTGAGGAAGCTACTCAATCCCCATCCCCAATTAGCATTGCCTATATTGTTGGTCCAGTAAAATCCAGCACAAATAAACTGAATAGCAAAAAGGCCCCAGCACCCATAACAAATTACTTATAAGAAATAAAGGTGAGAACCTGTTTCTTTTTTTTTTTTTTTTGCGGTACTAGGGATTGAACTCAGGGGCATTCTACCTCTAAGCTACACCCCCAGCCCTATTTTTTTATTCTTTATTTTGAAACAGGGTCTCACTAAGTTGCGGAGTGCCTCACTAGGTAGCTGAGGCTGGCCGCAAACCCAGATCCTCCTGTCTCAGCCTCCCAAATGCTGGGATTACAAGCGTGCGCCACCAAGCCCAGCTGAGACCCTGTTTCAAAAAATAAAGAATAAAAAATAGGGTACCTTAAAAAAAAAGAAGTGAAAAACTTGTTGGCAGATGGAAAAACCCAAGCTGTAAGAGAGGAAAGATGTAATGTAATATCCTAACACAAATTACAAGTAATTAAATAACGAATGTGGATACACAAAAAAGTCCCAAATTAGAAACTCAAAATAGACTGGACAAATAGAAAAAATGTGAAACAGGAACGTGTTGAATTTAAATGAAGATAAATTACAAGATGTCTTACAGAGGCCAGATAGGAAGAAAATTCATACCTACTTCTGCTTCTATGGGGTTTTGTGTGCCAGAAACACTAGGTAAACACAGAAAACAGCACCCAGCTGAAACAAGTCCCACAAGTGTGCACAGCACTCTGGCACCCACATCAAACGTGTACCAGTTACCTCAGTTCACCGGTGAGTTGTGAGCCACACCCACCCACATCTGAGGTTACCAGTTTGGTCAGATTTCAGACCGACTTTCCACCACTTTGCAGTAATTCACCAAGTGTAATCTTTCAGATGACACTTCTATAAGCAAGCTTTACATGTTCTCCAAGGTAAAGTACAACCTTTACATCTACCATTTATGTATTTGTTAACCATTTAACAGATGTTTCTACCTTTGTTTTCAATCTGTCACTAACATTTTTTTCTTTTTTTTTTGGTACTAGGGATTGGATCCAGGAATATTCTACTTCTGGATGATACAATCAGACACCTACCCACACGAATTTTTGTTCTGCTTTGAAAAGGGGTCTCCTTAGGTTGCTGAGGTTGTCCTTGAACCTGTGATCCTACTGTCTCAGCCTCCCAAGTACTGGGATTACAGGCATATACCACCACACCCAGCAAACTAATAACGTTTTTTAATACTGTGCCCAACCTCATTTCCCCCATAAACTGTGGCTTTTATTTCATGACTCTGCACAATACTGTAACTTTTAGGAACCTATACGTTCTGATACAGCAAACAAATGTTCTGATAAAGCAATTAGAGTTATACTTTTAACAATATAGTCCTAAGTAGTGGCTATATGTATTATAATTTCCTTAGAGGAATGTCACAAATTTCTCTCAGCTAACAAGTAAAAAGCCTAGCATCAGCCAGGGTCAGTGACACATGCTTGTAATCCCTCACAGTACTTGGGAGGCTGACAAGGAGGATTGTCAAGGACAGCCTTAGCAACTTAGCAAGCTCTCAGCAACTTAATGAGACCCTGTTTCAAAATAAAGAAATAAAATAGGGCTGGGAGTGTACCTCAGAGGTAGAATGCCTCCAGGTTCAATTCCCTGTACACCGCACACGAGTGCATGTGTGTGTGTGTGCGCGCGCACACACACACACACACAGTCTAGCATAAAATCTGGCTCAAAATAGCTACTCAATAAAATACTAATTTACTCCATTCTTAAAGAGTCTGAGTCAGGTCAGCCTTCAAGCACTGATAATCAAAGGTCATCTTGTAATATGTAATAAGATTTCTCTGAAAACTAAAAAGTACAATTTTAAGTATGTCATTGTCATAGTAGGAGGAAAAGAGTCTGCTTTTTTTTGTGTGTGGTACTGGGGATTGAACTCAGGGGCATTCTACCTCCGAGCTATACCCCCAGCCCTATTTTTTATTCTTTATTTTGAAACAGGGTCTCACTAAGTTGTGGAGGGCCTCACTAGGTAGCTGAGGCTGGCCGCGAACCTGGATCCTCCGGTCTCAGCCTCCCGAATGCTGGGATTACAAGCGTGCGCCACCACGCCCGGCTTAAGAGTCTGCTTTTTAATTGAAATAGCAATCATGTGTAGGAGTAGACAACCAATCGTAAGGAGAGGTCTTTTCTCCCTAGGTGTATATTTTCAAAAGCAGACTTTCTCCTTTTATGTAGTCAGATAAAACCCCAAATAAGATTTTCCCCAGGAGAGAAATTTTAAATTATCTCAACTGAAGAGTTCCTTATATTAACCAAAGAAAATCTCAATGTAATAGAGTATATGAGATTAAAAAAAAAAAAGGCCTATCCATCATTTATTCCTTCACAGAACTTTTTATTTGTTTTAAATAACAAAAGAAAAAGCTGCCTTTATTAAATTATCATTTTACTGGAGATTGAACCAGGGCCTCACACGTATTAAGGGAATGAGAGAACACTGAGCTACACACCCCCACTCACACTTCCCTTTTTCAACTTTATTTTGAAACACCATCCCATTAAAAGTTGCTGAGACTAGCCTCAAACTTGCCATCCTCCAGCGTCAGCCTCCAGAGTAGCTGGGACTACAGGTGTGTGCCACCATACTCAGCATATTAAATTAAAAATTCAAGAGCCAGAGTGATGGCCCAAGCCTGTAATCCCAGTACTTGGAAGGCTGAGACAGGAGGATCTCAAGTTCATAAATAAATAAATGGGGATGTACCGTGGAGGAAGAATGTCCCTGAGTTAAATCCTCAGTAACACACACACAATTTCAATAAATTATTTTAATATCATAGTAAAGAAGGAACAACATATGCAAGTTTTTTTTTTTTTTTTCTTGCGGTACTGGGGATTGAACTCAGGGGCATTCTACCTCCGAGCTACACCCCCAGCCCTATTTTTTTATTCTTTATTTTGAAACCGAGTCTCACTAAGTTGCGGAGTGCCTCACTAGGTAGCTGAGGCTGGCTGCGAACCCGGATCCTCCGGTCTCAGCCTCCCGAATGCTGGGATTACAAGCGTGCGCCACCACGCTCGGCCATATGCAAGTTTTAAAGTTACAACTTTATGGTAAGTTTGTACAGCATGTATCATAAAAGCACTTAAGATGTTTAAGAATACAGCTGACATTCCAGGGAAATTCCCAAGAATACAATCACAGCATGAAATTCTCTCCATACCCTAATATTTATATAAACAACTATCACTTTTTTTTTCAGAACTAGGGGTTGAACCCAGGGGCATTCTACCTCTGAGCTATACCTCCAGCCCTATGTTTTGTTCTTTATTTTGAAACAGGGTCTCACTAAGTTGAGGAAGGCCTAAGTAGCTGAGGCTGGCTGTGAACACAGATCCTTCTGTCTTGGTCTCCCAAGTACTGAGATTATAAGCATGTGCCACCACACCTGGCTTTTACTTGTACTTTTTAACATCTGAACTGGAAAGTAACATTCTTTTCAGAACAATTTTTCACTAAGAATCTATGTTTTTCTCCAACAGAGATACTGCCTATAAGTAGAAAGCAAAATTTTATTTAGAAATGAATGCCAGTGGCAGGCTAATAAACGCAATGACAAGTGACTTGCTCTCTTCCACATTGAATTCCCAGTATACTTTGCCAAATTTTAAGTGATTAAATTTTCTGAAACTCATAAAGTAACTCTAACTTTCAAATTTTTCCAATATTTTATATCCCTGTTTCCTAATATAATATACAGTGGTAACTAACCCTAATTTTGAATGAGATCAGTTGTAGAGTTTATGAAACAAATGACTGAGCCTTATTATCTGTAGATAATTCAGCAGGCTCTACATGATATTCATTTGGTATCCTAATACATTTTTTCTCCAATGTTAAAACAACCAAAAGGAAACAAAAATTTTCTCTTTATTATTCTGTGAGGAGAAAAAAGCCATGTAAACAAACTATGCCATGATTCATTCATAAATGAAACCTCCAAGGTCTTACCAGATAATACAGGCTCTGCCCAGTGTCACACAATTACTCGTATAATAATGTAGTCTACAATGCCAAGGCCCAGCTAAACTCTTCTCCAAAAATAATTACACAATTTAAAAATCAAAGTACACAATTCAAAAATCTCTCTTAGCTGGGGGTGGCACACGCTTATAATCCCAGTTCTTAGGAGGAGGCTGAGACAGGAGGATCCCGGTTCGCGGCCAGCCTCAGCGACTTATTGAGGCACTCCACAACTTAGTGAGACCCTGTTTCAAATTAAAGAATAAAAAATAGGACAGGGGGTATACCCCGGAGGTAGAATGTCCCTGGGTTCCATCCCCAGTACCACAAACACACAAAAAAAAGCTCTCTTGCCCTTGCCCTATTATCCTTATTTTAACACTCATTTCATGCAACAAATATTTATCAAACATGTTACATCAATTTAACCAATATTTAACCAATTTAACCAATATGAATATAGCAATTAATAAAACAAAGTTCCTATCCTTTAATTGTGGAAGCTATGTGACAAATACATGTCAAATGACGATAAATGCCTGGCGTGGTGGCACACCCTTGTAATCCCAGTACTTGGAAGGCTGCAACAGGAAAATCACAGGTTCGAGGACAACCTCAGCAAGTAGTGAGACTCTCATTAACCTAGCAAGACCCTGTTTCAAAATAAAAACAAAATAGGATTGGAGGTGTATTTCAGAGGTAGAATGCCCCTGAGTTCAATCTCCAGTACCAGGAAAAAAAAAAAAAAAAAAAAAGATGGTAAATGATATTAAAGAAAAACAAGCCGGGCATGGTGGCGCACGCTTGTAATCCCAGCACTCGGGAGGCTGAGACCAGAGGATCCGGTTCGTGGCCAGCCTCAGCTACCTAGTGAGGCATTCTGCAACTTAGTGAGACCAGGTTTCAAAATAAAGAATAAAAAGGGGCTGGGGGTTTAGCTTGGAGGTAGAACGTCCCTGAGTTCAATCCCCAGTACCGCAAAAAAAAAAAGAAAGAAAAACAAAGCAGGGGAGAAAGTAATGGTTAAGGCATACTCCTGGTCATAGAAGGCCTCTATATAATATTCAGAGAATACCTGAGCATAGCCCTAAAGGAATAACCCTAAAAGACATAGGAGAAATGAGCCACGTAGTTATCTAGGGGAGAAAATTCTGAACAACCCTTTGCATATGATCCTTTATATGACCTGGCTTTTTATGTTAAAAAAAATGCTTTTATGAACAAAGAAGATATATTTGAATCAATGCTCTGTCAGAACTGCATTGCCAGAAGCAGAAATATCAAAGGAAATAAGAATACACTCTAAGGAAAGAGATCTCTTCAGTTGAAACTCGTTGGTCAGTAGCTCTCCAATCACACAGGGGACTGTGCCTCTCTGTATAGGGTCCTTTAGCTCATGCTTCAAAACAATAGTTGAGATAGCAATTCTATTACTGTCAAATAACCAGATGGTTTGAGTCCCAATAATGACCAAGAAGGACAGTAAGGCTTTGAAATACCTAGAGAATGAAACATTAAATTCAGCCCCCAGTTGAGTTTTTTGTCTAGTTTTCTGAGAATACAGTGTTGTCTATTACTATTAAAAATAAACTGTGGCCGGGCGTGGTGGCACACGCTTGAAATACCAGCATTTGGGAGGCTGAGACTGGAAGATCTGGATTCACGGCCAGCCTCAGCTACCTAGTGAGGCACTCCACAACTTAGTGAGACCCTGTTTCAAAATAAAGAATAAAAAATAGGGCTGGGGGTGTAGCTCGGAGGTAGAACGCCCCTGAGTTCAATCCCAAGCACCGCAAAAAAATAAAATAAAATAAACTGTGGTTATTCTTTATTTTACTAAAATACCCCATCCCCCTAAATAATCTGCCAAGTATTTTTACTTTTCATGAGATTTTTACAGACCTCTTAAAATTGTGCTGTGATTTTTAATCATATATTTGCATTACAGTAAAATTAGATTTAGTTTTCTGGGGTGTTTTTTGCGGTACTGGGGATTGAACTCAGGGGCGCTCTACCTCTGAGCTACACCCCCAGCCCTATTTTTTATTCTTTATTTTGAAACTGGGTCTCACTAAGTTGCGGAGTGACTCACTAGGTAGCTGAGGCTGGCCGCGAACCCGGATCCTCTGTTCTCAGCCTTCCGAATGCTGGGATTACAAGCGTGCACCACCAAACCTGTCTAATTTGTCTTTTTTTTTTTTTTTTTTTTTTTTTT
>PVLC010046252.1:0-11498 GCA_004027655.1 Graphiurus murinus | reverse complement strand
CCCCCAGCCCTATTTTTTTATTCTTTATTTTGAAACCGGGTCTCACTAAGTTTCGGAGTGCCTCACTAAGCAGCTGAGGCTGGCCGCGAACTCGGATCCTCCGGTCTCAGCCTCCCAAATGCTGGGATTACAAGCGTGCGCCACCACGCCCGGCTCTTTGTTTTTTGTGTGTTTTTTTTTTTTGCGGTACTGGGGATGGAACTCAGGGGCATTCTACCTCTGAGCTACACCCCCAGCCCTATTTTTTATTCTTTATTTTGAAACCGAGTCTCACTAAGTTGCGGAGGGCCTCACTAGGAAGCTGAGGCTGGCCTCGAACCCGGATCCTCCGGTCTCAGCCTCCCGAATGCTGGGATTACAAGCGTGCGCCACCACGCCCGGCTGTCAGGTGGTTTTAAAAGTAAATTTTCTCCAGTTTCAGTCAATATCAAAATTGCTGGCTGGGTGTAGTAGATAATTCTGTTTTGAACTGTCTGCCGCGCACCATAAAATAAAATCGCAAGAAACAACACAAAGCTTACGGTAAAAGAGACTGCCACATAAACAAATACATTATTACAAAGTAATGTAACAGTTATAAAGCAGCTGCAGAGCCTTAAGAGGCGCCGTGGAAGGAATGATTACTGGAAAGATACAGCCCAGCTTGGTGGTGCACACCTATCAATCCCAGTAGTTGGGAGGCTGCGACAGGAGAATCACAGGTTCAAGGACAGCCTTAGCAAGGTAGCAAGACTCTCTGCAAACTAGTGAGACCCTATTTCAAAAAATAAATTTAAAAGAGGGGGGGCTGGGGTGTAGCTCAGAGGTAGAATGCCCCTGGGTTTAATCCCCAGTATCACCAAAAAAAGAAAAAAAAAGTCATGAGTTCCTGAAAAACTATGTTTTTAAAAATAATATGAGGCCGGGTGTTGCAACACACGCTTGTAATCCCAGTACTTGAGAGACTAAGACAGGAGGATCTCAGGTTCATGGCCATTCTCAGCAACACGAGGGGCCCTCTGCAACTTAGTGAGACCCTGTTTCAAAAGTATAAAATAGGACTGGGGGGTAGAATGCCCTTGGGTTCCATCCTCAGTACCACAAATAAGAAGAAGAAGAAGAAGAAGAAGAAGAAGAAGAAGAAGAAGAAGAGGAGGAGGAGGAGGAGGAGGAGGAGGAGGAGGAGCAGCAGCAGCAGCAGCAGCAGCAGCAGCAGCAGCAGCAGCAGCAGCAGGGGGTGGTGGCTCCTGTCTGTAATAGTAATACTTGGGAGACTGAGATAAGAGGAATGCAGGTCCCAGACCAGCCTCAGCAATTTAGCGAGATCCTGTTTCAAAACAAAAAATAAAAAGGGCTGAAGGTGTAACTTGGAAGGTAGAATGCCCGTGGGTTTGATCCCCAGTACCACAAAGAAAAAAAAAATTAAAAAAAGATTAATGAGTTCCTAGGCAGAAATGTCAGGGAAGAGCTGACATTGTGTTTGATGCTGAACACAATTAAGCCAAAGTAAAGGTACTGGCATTGCTAGAATGAAAAGTTTCGGGAGGGACTAAAAGATGAAGTTGGATAGGTACTGTGTGCCCCCACACACACAGAAAAATTTTTCAAACTTACTGAACGGCGGGCATGGTGGCCCAGGCTTGTAATCCCAGTACTTGGGAGACTGAGACAAGGGGGATCGTAGGTTCACCGCCAGTCTCAGCTACTTAGTGAGACCTTGTTTCAAAATAAAGAATTAAAAAAAAAAAAAATAGGGGTGGGGGTGTAGCTCAGCAGTGGAACGTCCTTGGATTCAATCCCCAGTATTGGGGGGGGGGGGGCGCTTACTGAACACTTATCCTAAATCTAAGCGTTAGGAATAAAACAATAACAGACCTAGTCTTTGTCTTGAAACTCAGAATCAGGTACGGTGCAGGGACGGGACAGAGAATACCTAAAATAACTATACAAATGAAACAAACATCCAATTCGCTGTTGTAAGAAACAAACAGGTTACCAGGATTAATTCCGCCCAGGGACAAAAGCAGCTCGCTGTAGTCCTAAAGACTAAATCGTAACCTATTAGAAAAATTGAGTGCTGGACATTTGCAGGACATCAATAGCTCGTAATATAGACAGATGTTAACTTTTACAAACACTGCAAAAGGCATGGCCACAGGAACTCACGAGTATTCAATTGCCTCCTCTGACCACCCGCGAAAGCCAATTTAAAAGCCAAGCGCCAACTTCAAGCCCTAGTGTTTTACGCATGTGCAGTGAATCATTTTAGAATAGGATGCTGTTCATCTTCCTCTCCAGAACTAGCACCCAGAACTACTTACATCGCTTCTCTGGTTTTCAAAGACATCCTTATTTTTTAGTCTAACAAGGAACTTATTTCAAGGAAGGTACCTACACCTCCACGACAACCTTTACCAACACGCCAGCAGACGGCCCCGCCCACATTGAACATGGCGGCGACGGAGCCTGCGCAGTACGGACGCCGAAGGCGAATCCGTTTCTGGCACAGCGTGAACCCGCCCTTCTTCCGGTGGAGAAGGCTATACCATTCCCACACAGCCTCGCTGTGCTGGTCCTAGTCCACACATACAGTCTTCCAGACAGTCCGTTCTCATCCCGTCTGCAAGACGATACCTTTCTTCCTAAGTCCTAAAGAAGTCGCTCCTTCTATGGTCGCGTCCCCGAAGGGCCCTTGTGGTCCCCAAATGGTCTGAGCCGACCTCACCTCCGGTTCTAGGTGTCATGGCTGCCTCGGGAATCTAGCAAGAGTTTGCATCCGTGGTGGGGAAGACCCGAAGCCCACACCCGGAGACCTAGCGAAATAAAGTTGCGTCTTGGTTGTGGAGACGACAATTTCTCCGGTTCCTCGGCGATGACGGCGTCCGGGAGCGGTATGGCCCAGAAAACCTGGGAACTGGCCAACAACATGCAGGAAGCCCAGAGTATCGACGAAATCTACAAATACGACAAAAAACAGCAGCAAGAAATTCTGGCGGCGAAGCCCTGGACTAAGGAGTGAGGAGGTCCCTGGCGAGGAGCAGGGGGGGGAAGGGATGGTGGGATTTTTAAGACGCCCGGGGGAGTGGGAGTTGTCAGGGTTGGAGAGCTTGTTTCCACCATAGGGGAGGGAATAGAATGTACACCTAAGAGCTTTAGGTCTATCCCTAGCCTGCCATTGGCGCCTGAGCCCTCCGCTGGGGCCTGTTTTGACTCCCCTTTCTATCTCTAATCCACTTGACTGCAGAGGACGTAAAGAGAGAACAACAAGCAGTGATTTAGGTTGTCACTTCTCAATGTTGTTATCGTTATATATGCCACACACTGTACCCTGCCTGACCCGGTGTCAACATGCACCTTATTGGGACCTTCGGCTGATCCCTAACTGGGAATAGTAACTGAAATAGAGTCATCAAGCCAAGGGTCTCGAAAATAGCTGTGAGCCACCTTTTATCGATCTATAATAGTTTCTTCGTTTTTGCTTTTTGCTAGTAATTATTTCAGAAGCATACAGCTTCTAACTACCCATCCAGTTCACTGAAGCCATAATTTCTAAAAAGAGCATAAGGTTCTTTGCCCTTTAGCAAAATCTACGTATCCTTGGGAGTGATGATAAGTCAAGGAAGGGTTCTTTAGCCATATCATTTATCCTTCTGGAGAGCAAATTTTATTAGGGAGCTGGTAAAAGGAGCATAAAAGGACACTGTCTAATGGGCAGAGAGAAAGGAGAGCTGTCGTCAAGCACAGAACATAATCTGCCTCACAGTTTTTTACAAAGTTAGCCTTACTTGTCAGTGCTCAGTTTCAGCAATGTTTGAGTGCTTAATATGGGCCAGACACTGATCCAGGGATTTTCATGTTATTTAATTGTCATGAAAACCCAGTGCTATATTTTCATTCCTTTTTGCTAATAAGAAAATACATTAAGGAATTTACCTCATGGTCACATTAAGGCAGTGAACTTTTAAGTGATCAGTATACGACCATATCTCACAAGTGTCAGTTTTGACTTCAAGACCAGGTCTCCATATCATTCACCTTGTTGCTTGAAGTCTGGCAAAGGCTAAGAATTAAACTCAGTTCTAAGCTGGGAGTGGTGGCTGACACTTGTAATCCCAGTACTTGGGAGGCTGAAACAGGAGGATTGCAGGTTCATGGCCAGTTCCCCAAGAATAAATAAATAAATAAACTTAGTTTCTTTTTGTGGGCATCTAGAAAGGATCCCCAGAGACATTTACTGTCCACTCTACATCTTTGTTAGATTGCCTGGTTGTGTGCTTAATTCTTCTTCATTCTTTCCTTTTTTTTTTTTTTTTTTTTTTTTTTTTTTTTTTTTTTTTTTTTTTTTTTTTTTTTTTTTTTTTTTTTTTTTTTTTTTTGGTACTAGGGATTGAACCCAGGGGCATTCTACCTCTGAGCTACACCCCCAGCCCTATTTTATTTTTATTTTTGAAACAGGGTCTCACTAGGTTGCTGACAGTCTCACTACTTGCTGAGGCTGTACTCAAACCTGCAATCCTCCTGTTTCAGCCTCCCAAGTACTAGGATTACAGGCATGAGCCACCACACTCAGCTCCTCTGCTTACTTCTATAGCAAGCTCTGCATTTTAGCTTGATATAGTATATTAAATATTTGCCTGTCTGTGGCTCTAATTATATTCATTCTAGCTGTCTTAGGCTGCATAGTGATATCAAATATAATTTCTGTTCAAGAATTAGTCACATCCAATTATGACAAACTCTAGAATAGTGGTCACAGGAGAAATAGGGATATTAGGGCTACTTCTTAATTTTGAGGCTGATATCACAGAGGGAAACCCTATCCCTTCAACACACTTTTCTTTTGAATGTACCATGAGAAACAGGTTAATGTATCAGACACTAAGATAAGCACTTTATACACTTAATTCCATCCTAACAACTATGAAGTACCTTGTTCACAGATAAGAATACTGGGAGCCAGGTGTGGTGGCACGTACCTGTAATCCCAGTACTCAGGAGGCTGAGACAGGAATATCTCCGGTTCAAGGTCAACCTCAACAACTTAGTGAGACCCTGTTTCAAAATTTAAAAAAAAATAGTGCTGGAGGTGCAGCTCAGAGGTCGAATACCCCTGGATTCAATCCCCAGTACCTCCAAAAGAAAGAAAATAAAACTGATGCACCAACATCAAATGGTTGTCCCATCATGACCTGGAGTGCCAAAATTCAAACCTAAACAGGTGAATGTCATATTCATAACCATTCATGCAGGTTAGGCCTGAGAAGGGTTAGTCAAAACCATCTGACAAGAGCCAGGCGTGGTGTGCATGCCTGTAATTCCAGTAAATGGGAGGCTAGTGAGATTTATCAACCTAGTGAGACCTTGCTTCTAAAAATAAAGAAGCCAGGTGTGGTGGCACATGCTTATAATCCTTGTACTTGGGAAGCTGAGACAGGAGGATCACAGGTTCAAGGCCAGCTTCAGCTACTTAGTGAGGCCCTCTCTAACTTAGTGAGACCCTGTTTCAAATAAAGAATAAAAAATAGGGCTGGGGGTGTAGCTCAGAGGCAGGATGCCCCTGGGTTCAATTCCCAGTGCCACACACACACACAAAAAGAATAAAAGGGAGGTGCTGGGGGGATATAGCTTGGAGGTAGAATGCCCCTGGGTTCTATCCCCAGTACCACAAAAATAAGTAAATAAAAAGCTATTTCAGACTTTTTCCTTCCCCAGGGTGAATACTGTGCAGGACTATGATGTGTTTATTATTTGCAGTGCCCTGAAGGAACTCCTTTCTACTTACTTTTCTTTCCACATTCTATACTCTTCCTTCCATCACTGTAAATCCCTTTAGTGCTTACTCATTATCTTCACAGAAACTCTTTTGAAATTGTACTTTATATGAGAAATTTAATTACACCATGATTTTGTTTTCTTTTCTTTTCTTTTGTAGTCACCATTATTTTAAGTACTGCAAAATCTCAGCCTTGGCTCTACTAAAAATGGTGATGCATGCCAGATCAGGAGGCAACTTGGAAGTGATGGGTTTGATGCTAGGAAAAGTGGATGGTGAAACTATGATCATCATGGACAGCTTTGCTTTGCCTGTAGAGGGCACTGAAACCCGAGTAAATGCTCAGGCTGCTGCATATGAATACATGGCCGCATACATTGAAAACGCCAAACAGGTAAGAATGTTTTCTTAAAGTTTGGTAAAGTTAGAGTCTCAAGGTGACTTTAAAATTTTTAACTTAAAACTATCCTCTTTAACTTTTATATTTAAATCCAATAGTTTCTATGTAACATGTAGATGAGATTAAAATCCTGATAAGATTTATAGCATAGGGGGTAGGGGTGTATCTCAGTGACAGAGCAGTTGCCTGTCACTGCATGCACAAGAGTCTGCATGCTCAAGACTCTGGCGTTGAACCCCAGCACTGAAAAATAGATTTGGAGCATAGATTTTTTTTTCTTCTAAATATTTCTCACATTCATTATCAGATGTGTGTTTAAAATAAAAATTTGGGGGCTAAGGTTGTAGCTCAGTGGTAAAATGCATGTTTAGCAGCTGGGCATGGTGGTGTATACCTGTAATCTCAGTACTTGGGAGGCTGAGGCAGGAGGACTGCATGTTTGAGGATAGCCTCAGCAAGTAGTAAGACTCTCAGTAACCTAGCAAGACCCTGTTTCAAAAATAAAAATAAAATAGGGTTGGGGGTATAGCTCAGAGGTAGAATACTCCTGGGTTCAATCCCCACTACCCCAAACGTGCGAAAGCACATGCACACACACACACACACACAAAAGAATGCATGCCCCAAGCCCTGGATTCAATCCCTAGCACCAAAATAAGTTAAAAGTTTGGAACCTGAGTGTTTCTGAATATGAAACCAGTTAAATAAATTATGGTACATCCATCAGTGGACTCCTTAGGCAGCCTTAAAAAAAAAAAATAAAAGTAAGCCGGGCGTGGTGGCGCATGCTTGTAATCCCAGAATTCGGGAGGCTGAGACCAGAGGATCCGGGTTCGAGGCCAGCCTCAGCTACCTAGTGAGGCACTCCGCAACTTAGTGAGACTCGGTTTCAAAATAAAGAATAAAAAATAGGACTAGGGTTGTAGCTCAGAGGTAGAATGCCCCCGGGTTCCATCCCCAGTACCGCAATAAATAAATAAATAAATAAATAAATAAATAAATAAATAAATAAAAGTAACTATCTTTGTATTTACTTAAATGGAGCAATCTCTAGAATGGTTTGTTGAGTGAAAAGCAAAGTGTGAAACACTGTACGTAGTATGCTATTGTCTGCCTATGTGTGTGTGCTTATTAATCTACATATACGTAAAGAATTTCTGTAAGGATACGTAAGCAACTGGCTATCAGGGTAACATCTGTGCTGAATAACTAGAAGGTTGAGAGGAAAGAAATGGGAAGGAGACTAAATAAATACTCTTATTCTTGTACCGTGTTAATTTTGTGCTTTGTACACATATTATCTATTTTTAAAAATCCTTTTTCTAACTTGAAAGTAGCATATTGTTATTTTACCATAATGCTACATAAAACAAATAAATTTCAAGTGTTTCTAAGATTAAACAGGAACCTCAAGCTCCTATATCCTCTTCATTTGTTAGGTTGGCCGCCTTGAAAATGCAATCGGCTGGTACCATAGCCACCCTGGCTATGGCTGCTGGCTTTCTGGGATTGATGTCAGTACACAGATGCTTAACCAGCAGTTCCAGGAGCCATTCGTAGCAGTGGTAGTAAGTACTTCTAAACCAGTGTTAATTAAGTTCTTGATGAAGAGTTACTAATGCAAGGATGTACTTAGAAATCAAAACAACATGGTTAGCTGGTCGTGGTGGCGCATGCTTGTAATCCCGGTACTTGGGAGGCTGAGACAGGAGGATCGAGATTCGTAGCCAGCCTCAGCTACTTAGTGAGGCTCTCTGCAACTTAGTGAGACCCTATTTCAAAATAAGGAATAAAAAATAGGGCTGGGGGTGCAGCTTAGAGGTAGAATGCCCCTGGGTTTAATCCCCAGCACCACAAAAAAAAAAAAAAAAAAAAAAAAAACATGGTAAAAAGCAAGTCTCTGCTATCTCTGCTTAGGTTTGAATCTGAATCGTACCTCTTATAAGCTGGGACTTTGAGCATGTTATTAGCCTGTCTACATCTCGTACCCCATCCCCATAAAATGAGCATAAACATAGCACTCGTGTCTTAGCACCCAGCTTATCAAAGGCATTCTGTAGTATTGTCTGAATTGGGTAAGCAGGAATTGTTGTCTATTAAGAAGAAAAAAGACAGGCACAGTGGCACATGCCTATAATGTGAGTACGTGGGAGACTAAGACAGGAAGATTTTGAGTTCAAGGCCAGCCTCAGCAACTTAGCAAAGCCCTGTTCCAAAATAAAGAGTCAAGGATATAGCTCTGAGGTAGAATGCCCCCGGGTTCAATCCCAAGTACCAAAATAAAAATTTAATTTTCTTATTTTAATAAGAATAATTTGAAGCCAGGTATGGTGACACATGCCTGTAATCCCAGTACTGGGGAAGCTAAAATAGGATTGTAGGTTCAAGACCAGCCTCAGAAACTTAGCAATACTAGCAGCAACCTACCAAGACCCTCTTCCTGTTTCAAAACAAAAAATAAAATAGGGCTGGGAGTATAGCTACAAGGTAGAATGCCCCTGAGTTCAAAACCCAGTGCCAAAAAAAAAAGAATTGTGTGATGGAGCGCTACTTTAATCTCAGTACTTGGGAAGCTGTAAATGAGACCCTGTTTCAAAATAAAATAGGAGGGCTGGGAGTGTAGCTCAGAGACAGAACACCCCAGGGTTCAATCCTCAATACCAAAAAAAAATTAAAAAGGAAAAAGAAAAAGTGTTTTTAAAAGATGAGCATTTCTGAGCCAGGCATGGTG
Organism: Graphiurus murinus; assembly: GCA_004027655.1. Taxonomy (NCBI): domain Eukaryota; kingdom Metazoa; phylum Chordata; class Mammalia; order Rodentia; family Gliridae; genus Graphiurus; species Graphiurus murinus. The sequence continues at coordinate 2,615 of PVLC010046252.1, read as the reverse complement.
GCCCATGCCTGTAACGCCAGTACTTGAGAGGCTAAGACAGAAAGATTACTGATTCAAGTGTAGCCTCAGCAAAATAGGGTGACTCTCAGCAACCTACCAAAAAAACAATTCTGAATTTTTTTTTTTTTTTTTTTTTTTTTTTTTTTGTGGTACTAGGGATGGAACCTAGGGGCATTCTACCTCTGAGCTACATCCCCAGCCCTATTTTTAATTCTTTATTTTGAAACAGAGTCTCACTAAGTTGCAGAGAGCCTCACTAAGTAGCTGAGGCTGGCCATGAACCTGCGATCCTCCTGTCTCAGCCTCCCAAGTACTGGGATTAAGCATGTGCCACCATGCCCAGCTTGAAATAATATTCTTAAATTATATAATAACTAAGTATAATCTCTAAATTTACTGTGAGGAACTTCTTTACTTAACTTTACATTGAACTTTACATTGAACTTTTATAGTTTTTTGGTTTGGTTATTTTTTCATATTGTTTGGTCATTTACTTATCGTGTATGTATATAGTCTTATATAAATTTCCAGGCTTATAATTGAATAAGTAGAGGCATATATGATTTATACTGACAGATGTTAAATGTATCTTTCTTATAGATTGATCCAACAAGAACAATATCTGCAGGGAAAGTGAATCTTGGAGCCTTTCGGACATATCCAAAGGTAATTCTTTTGTTTTTTGTTTTGTTTTGTTTTGTTTTTTGCGATACTGGGTATTGAACTCAGGGGCATTCTACCTCCGATCTATACCCCCAGCCCTATTTTTTATTCTTTACTTTGAAACAAGGTCTCACTAAGTTGCAGAGTGCCTCACTAGGTAGCTGAGGCTGCCCTCGAACCCAGATCCTCTGGTCTCAGCCTCCCAAATGCTGGGATTACAAGCGTGAGCCACCATGCCCGGCTCAAAGGTAATTTTTTAAAGTAGAAGTCTTTATAAATTTTGAAACTCTAAATATTTTACCTGTCTTTATAAATACGCTATGATCAGTATCTATTTTTGCTCTAAAACAATTGTGTGGCGAGGTGGGGGAGGGGGTAACTGGGGATTGAGCCTAGGGGCATTCTACCTCTGAGCTACATCCCTAGTCCTATTTTATTTTTATTTTGAAATGAGGTCTCGATAGGTTGATTAGAGTCTCACTACTTGCTGAGGCTGTCCTTGAACATGTAGTCCTCCTGTCTCAGCCTCCCAAGTGCTGGGATTACAAGCATGCATCACCACACCTGGCTGGTTCTAAAACAGTTCTTTGGTGGGGAGGGGGTACTGGAGATTGAACCCAGGGGCATTCTACCTCCAAGCTACACCTCCAGCACTATTTTTATTCTTTATTTTGAAAGAGGGTCTCACTAAGTTACAGAGGGCCTCACTAAGTAGCTAAGACTGCCTTGAACCTGTGATCCTCCTGTCTCAGCCTCCCAGGTACTGGGATTACAAGCATGCACCACCATTCCTGCTGTCTAAAAACAATTTAATTATAAAGTAGCAATCAAATTACCACTATCTCTAGCAAATGGTCATGCATGTGCATTATATCTTACCTTTAATGGTGTTTGTTTGTACATGGCGTTCTAACAGGCACTAGAGAAACAACAGTCTACACAGATCCTCCCTGGAGGGAGCATGCACCCTGTAAAAGATATTAGCATAGGTATATGTCAGCTAAGGACAAGACAAATGAATCTGTAAGCCAAATCCAGCCTACAGCCACAAAACGGGGTGGGAAGAAGGTAGAAGCAATATACTTTTTTTTTATTAGAATGTTTATGTGGATTATTTGACTCCCCAAAGTTAGCATTCCTATAAATAAAAAGCTACATAGAAAAAAAAAATGTGTTTTTCTTGTTTTTGTTTCTTTGTTTAATCTTCTGTTTTCTTTATTTTGGTTTAGGGCTACAAACCTCCCGATGAAGGACCTTCTGAGTACCAGACTATCCCACTTAATAAAATAGAAGACTTTGGTGTACACTGCAAACAGTAAGTAAGTTTAAAATGTACCAAGATCATCATAAGGGACCTCATAGAGCATCCTGTCCAGCCTCTTTATTTTATGGATGAGAAGAAAGCTCAGACAAAATGCATCTCACAATACAACACTTTTTTTTTTTTTTGGCAGTACTGGAGATTGAACCCAGGGGAATTCTACCTCCAAGCTGCACCCCCAGCCCTGAATTGTGGAGGGCCTCACTAAGTAGCTGAGGCTGTGTGCGAACATGCGGTCCTCCGGTCTCAGTTTCTCAAGCACTGGAATTATGAGTGTGCGCCACCACACCCGGCTAATACAGCACCTTTTGAAATAACAGTTAAAAAATATGAATTCAAGCTGGGTGTGGTGGCTCACACTTGTAATCCCAGTACTTGGGAGGCTGAGACAGGAGGATCACAGGTTTGAGGCCAGCCTCAGCTAATAAGTGAGGCCTTCCACAACTTAATGAGACCCTATTTCAAAAGAAAGAATAAAAAATAGGGCTGGGGGTATAGTTCAGAGGTAGAATGCCCCTGGGTTCAACCCCTAGTATTGGGAGTGAAAAAAATACATATATATACATATATGTATGTATGTGTGTATATATATGAATTTAGGATTTTTTTTTTTTTTTTTTTTTTTTGCGGT
>PVLC010046251.1:0-11481 GCA_004027655.1 Graphiurus murinus | reverse complement strand
AGTTACACCCCTAGTCCTATTTTTTATTCTTTTTTTTTTTTTTGCGGTACTGGGGATTGAACTCAGGGGCATTCTACCTCCGAGCTACACCCCCAGCCCTATTTTTTATTCTTTATTTTGAAACAGGGTCTCACTAAGTTGCGGAGAGCCTCACTAAGTAGCTGAGGCTGGCCGTGAACCTGGATCCTCTGGTCTCAGCCTCCTAAGTAGTGGGATTTCAAGCATGTGCCACCACACCTGGCATATATTTTTTAATTTTGACACAGGGTCTCACTAAGTTTTAGAGGACCTCGGTTAAATTGCTGAGGTTATTCTTTTGTGTGTGTGTGTGTGTGTGTGTGTGGTGCCGGGGATTGAACCCAGAGGCATTCTACCTCTGAGCTACATCTCCAGCCCTATTTTTTATTCTTTATTTTGAAACAGGGTCTCACTAAGTTGCGGAGTGCCTCACTAAGTAGCTGAAGCTGGCTGCAAACCCGGATCTTCCAGTCTCAGCCTCCCAAGTAGGTCTCAGCCTCCAAAGTACTGGGATTACAAGCGTGTGCCACCACACTGGGCTTGCATTTTTTATTTTGAAACATAGTCTCACTAAATTGCTGAGGCTGGCCCTGAACCAGTGATCCTCCTGTCTCAGCCTCCCAAGTACTGGGATTACAAGCATGTGCCATCATACCCAGCTTGCTGAGGCTGTTCTTTTTTTTTTTTTTTTTTTTTTTTTGGTACTGGGGATTGAACTCAGGGGCATTCTACCTCTGAGCTATACCCCCAGCCCTAGTTTTTATTCTTTATTTTGAAACCGAGTCTCACTAAGTTGCGGAGTGCCTCACTAGGTAGCTGAGGCTGGCTTCGAACCCGGATCCTCCGGTCTCAGCCTCCCGAATGCTGGGATTACAAGCGTGCACCACCACGCCCGGCTGGTGCTGAGGCTGTTCTTGAACCTGGGATCCTCTGTCTCAGCCTTTCACGTACTAGGTTTACAGGAATGTGCCACCACTCCTGGCTCAGGATATATCTATGTCTGTCTGTCTCTATCTCTAATGAGATTGAACCCAGGGCTTTCTATTTCTGAGCTCTACTCCAGCCCTTTTTATATTTTATTTTTGTGGTATGGGGATGGAATCCATGGACATTCTACCTCTGGGCTATACCCTAGACCTATTTTTTATATTTTATTTGGAAGCAAGGTCTCACTAAGTTGTGGAGAGCCTCACTAAGTTGCTGAGGCTGGCTTTCGAACCTGTGATCCTCCTGTCTCAGCCTTCCAAGTACTGGGATTACAAACATGAGCCACCACACCTTTTATTTATTTTTGAAACAGGGTCTTGCTGAGTTGCTGAGGCTGGCCTGGAACCTGCAATCATCCTGTGTCTCAGTCTCCCAAGTATTGGGATTATAGGCATGTGCCACTATGTCTGGCTAGGCTGTATCTCATAATCACTAAAAAGTGACTTGAACCCAGGTTTAAGGTTTAACTGTACAGCATCCATAAACCAGTAAATTTTTTTTTTTTGTGTGGTACTGGGAATTGAACCCAGGACCATTCTACCTCTGGGCTACACCCCAGCCCTATTTTTTTTTTTTTTTTTTTTTTTTTTTTTGTGGTTCTGGGGATTGAACTCAGGGGCATTCTACCTCTGAGCTATACCCCCTACTTTTTATTCTTCATTTTGAAACCAGGTCTCACTAAGTTGCAGAGTGCCTCACTAGGTAGCTGAGGCTGGCCGCGAACCCAGATCCTCTGGTCTCAGCCTCCCAAATGCTGGGATTACAAGTGTGGGCCACTACGCCTGGCTTTTTTTTTTTTTTTGTCTGTATTGGGGGTTGAACCTAGGGGCATTCTTACCTCTGAGCTAATGAGGTAATGCTGGTATCATCCCAGTTTTCCAGTTGAGGTATACTAGGGATTAGAACATATAGGTTATTTCTCCAATGTCATTCAGTTTGTAAGCAGTAAAGTGACAGTTGAACCCAGATTTAACCATAAGCATCAGTAAACTTTTTTTTTTTTGGTTCTGGGAATTGAACCCAGGGCCATTCTACCTCCAAGCTACACCCCCAGCCCTATTTTTTATTCTTTATTTTGAAACAGGGTCTCACTAATTAGCTGAGGCTGGCCTCGAACCCAGATCCTCCTGTCTCAGCCTCCCAAGTACTGGGATTACAAGCATACACCACCATGCCCCGCTCTCAGTAAACTTTTGATTTGTATTCTTTCTCACTACAAGTTTAAAAAGTAATAAGTAGCCGGGCGTGGTGGTGCACACTTGTAATCCTGGTACTTGGGAGGGCTGAGACGGGGGATTGTTGGTTCAAAGCCAGCTTCAGCAGCTTAGTGAGGATCTTGGCAACTTAATGAGACCCTCTTTTCAAGTGAAAAATGAGATAAGTCTGGGAGTGTAGCCCAGAGGTAGAAGGCCCCTGGGTTCTATCCTCAATACCCCACACACACATATACACACACAAAATACATGCTGGACGTGGTGGTGCACGCCTGTAATCCCAGTACTTGGCAGACTAAGACAGGAGGATCGCAGTTTTGAGGAAGTCTCAGCAACTTAGCAAGACTCTCAGTAATCTAGAGAGATCTTGTTTCGAAACAAAAAGTGTTCAGAGGTAAAATGCCCCTGGGTTCAATCTACAGTGCCCCCCCCCCAAAAAAAAACAACCCAGTAACATGCTTACTTAAAAACAAAATACCATTGAGGTGTATCATATAGAAAGTAAAAGTAAGGTGATCTCACCCCTTGAGATAACAATTGTTAGCCTTCTGGATTTTTAAGCATATACTGATATATTATTCTGCTTTATAGGAATGGGATGAACTAATTTTTCTGCAGTTTTTTTAACTTGATAACGTCATTTATTTATTTATTTATTTTACTGGGGATTGAACCCAGGGGCATTCTACCTCTGAGCTACATCCCTAGTCCTTTTTATTTTGTATTTTTAAACTTGCTAAGTTGCTGAGGCCTCCTCAAACCTGTGATCCTCCTGTCTCAGCCTTCCAAGTACTGGGATTACAGGTATGTGCTACCACACCCCACTTGAAATGTCTTGCTACTGTATAGAGAGATGTCCACAGGAGAAACTCATGTATATTGATCAGGTGTGTTTATTTTGCACATTGTATTTTGTGTCACTATTTCATTGAACTGAATCTGTGAAGTGGAATTGCTTAATCAAGGGTGTGTATTTTAAAATTGTTTATATATATATACATATATATATATAAACTAAATTACTCTCCCAAAAGATCAAACTAATTAATTACTGGCTAGAATGTGGACTTTGTGACAGTTGTATATACCAAGCCATGTCTGGCAGAGAGTAACTGCTTACAGTGTTGAATGAATAAACATCCAATAGAGTAAAGAATGTTTGCCTAGTTGGGGGTGGTGGCGCATGCCAGTAATCCCAGTACTTGGGATGTTGAGACAGGAGGATCACAGGTTCGAGGCCAGCCTCAGCAATTTACTGAGACTGTTTCAAAATTTAAAAAAATAAAATAGGGCTAGGGGTGTATCTTGGAGGTAGAATGCCCCTGGGTTCAATCCCCAGCACACCCCCCCCCCCCCCGCACACACACAGTTTAGTATTGAAGACTGGATCACTCTCAGCCCTTTTTATTTCTTTACTTTTCGCAGTACTGGGGATTGAACTCAGGGGCATTCTACTTCGGAGCTATACCCCCAGCCCTATTTTTTATTCTTTATTTTGAAACAGGGTCTCACTAAGTTGCGGAGTGCCCTCACTAGGTAGCTGAGGCTGGCCGCGAACCTGGATCCTCTGGTCTCAGCCTCCCGAATGCTGGGATTACAAGCGTGTGCCACCATGCCCGGCTTCTATTTTTTTTTTGAAACAGGGTCTCACTAAGTTGCTGAGGCCGCTCAGGAACCTGTGATCCTCCTGTCTCAGCCTCCCAAGTACTGGAATTACAAGCTCATGCCTGACTTACATTTCTTTTTGTGTGTTTTAAGTGGAGTAAGATTTTTAGCTTATTTTGAGTGATGATTATATTTCAGGCTCTGTCCGAAGCACGTTGCATATATTATCTAATTTAATGTTCATTGCACTTTATGAGGCAACTATTATCAGGTGAGAAAACGGGGACTTGTTTAAAGGGTTTGCCCAAAATTTTAGCTGTGTTTGGCAGGGCCATTACTTGAATGAAGGGCAGTTAGCCTACCTCTGAATATACCATATGGACTCTACACTAAGCTATACTGGTGCATTGCCTTTTTTTTTTTTTTTTCTTAGTACTGGAGATTGAACCCAGGGGCATTCTATCTCAGAACTATGCCCCCAGCCTGTTTTATTTTTTTGTTTTGAAACAGGTTTTCACTAAATTGCTGAGGCTAGCCTCTAACCTGTGATCCTCCCGTCTCAGCCTCGTGCTTGCTAGATATAGACATTGGAAACTAGGCAAGCCAGGCTTCGTGGTAGACACTTGTAATCCCAGTACTTGGGAGGCTGACACAGGAGGATCACAGGTTTGAGAACAACCTCAGCAAGTAATGAGACTAGGGCTGTGAGTATAGCTTGGCAATAGAATGCCCCTGCACTCCATCTCCAGTATCTCTTTCACTGCCCCCCCCCCCAAAAAAAAAGGGCCGGAGGTGTTGCTTGGAGATAAAATGCCTCTGGGTTCAATCCCTAGTACCCCCCCCTCAAAAAAAATGAGTATCTTAGGAATGGCCTGGAAGCATAAACATCGTTGGTTTATTAGTTACCTGCTGCAGAATGTTTGGCTTCCCTGAAGGACTTCTTACCAAAGTGATTTCTCTGCTCCGTGGTAGTACTCATCTAATCTGAATACTCCAGCTGCTTTACTGCTTAGTCCATTTGCAGCTTTGCTTAATCAATGCCCCAATTGTTAACTTTAGAACAAAAGAATAGTAATCACTCCTGTCCCTCAACTGAGCTGCTAGATGGTAATTATCCAAGAAAGGTGTCACTATAAATAATCTATCTCCATTCTGCCAGTGCCCTTGTTTTCTGCTTTTGTTTAGTGTGTATGAAAACAGTGACCGAGCAAAGAAGAATGTGGCTTTATTTTCAAACTTTATGTGCTAAGGTTGAGTCTTGCATTCCTGGTGGGAGACTTCACTACAGTAGTAACTGCACTCCCCCCCCAAAACATTACCTCGAGGTTCTGCTGGAATCTCCCACCTGCACACCGCAGCTTGTCTCCGTTAAGTGCTCTTCTAGCTCTGAAAAGAGCAGCTCTGCTTAGGGTAACTGTGTGTCTTCTGTTTGACTTGACACCAACCCCTGTACTTTCTCTCCCCAGATTAGATACTTGGCAGTTCAGGTTCTTTAAAAGGGGTTCCGCCAGGCATGGTGGCGCACGCTTGTAATCCCAGTACTTGGGAGGCTGAAACTGGAGAGGATCTGGGTTCGCGGCCAGCCTCAGCTACTTAGGCTCTCCGCAATTTAGCGAAACCCTGTTTCAAAATAAAGAATAAAATATAGGCCTGGGGGTGTAGCTCAGAGGCAGAATGCCCCTGGGTTCCATCCCCAGTACTGCAAAATAAATAAATAAATAAATAAATAAATAAATAAATAAATAAATAAATAAATAAGACTGGAGGTGTAGCTCAGAGGTAGAATGCCCCTGGGTTCAATCTGTAGTGCCACACAAGAAAAGGGGGTGGGGTGGGAGTTCCTTTCTGCAGGCCCAGTGGTACATGTCTGTAATCCCAGCAGACCCAGTGAATTGACTTCTAGGATAGCCTGACCAACCTAGTGAGACCCTGTCTCAAAATAAAGGGGGGAGAGTAGTTCTGTGGTAGAGCGCCCCTGGGTTCAGTCCCCAGTACTGCAAGAAAAATTGGTCCTTTTACTGTAAATTAGGACTTTCAGTTCTGCTCTAGAGGCTAGTTAGAAATAATGTGGAGGCTATTTCCAGAATGCTGAACTTTGGTCTTCTATTTCAAGGGCTTGGGGGGACCCCACAGTCTTGGGGATCTCCAGGAGAAAGTGAGTCCTGGGCAAGAAAAGATGTCCACCAGAGAGCTCCGAGTGGGGCATCTTTCTCTGGTGGCCTGAGTGTGCAGATCACAGTAGTAAGTGGACTGAAGGCATTCCTAGGCTCACTTTCTCTGGCCTCTGAGAGCTGACCAAGATTTAATTTCATGACAAGCATAAAGCAACTCGAGACCTAAGCTCTTGGCTGGCTTTGTCAGGAAACCAGAAGGGTTGGTGAAGAGGGAGGGAGGGAAGGAGGCCCTATTAAACCGGGAAGAGTGGGTGCCATCCCCTGGGTGGGGCCTTTCCTTCTGTGGATGCCCCGAGAAGCAGGCAACTGGGATGCGGGAGGAAAGGCGGAGACGGACCGGGCTCCAGCCGGTTCCTGCACCCCAGCGCACACCCAGCGGGAAGAGGAAGTGTGTTCTGGAATAGCTCTAGCAGCTGCCTCCGCCATTGGCCGCCGGGCCTGTCAGTCGCCTGGGGCTGAGGCTGAAAGAGGAAGAAGGAGAGCAGACTGCTGCCTGGAAGGGAGGAGGAGGGCCGAGCTGAGCCGGGCTGAGCCAGGGGGCGTGGGGGCTGGGGCCCAGGCCTATCGGCAGGGCGGGGCTGCCGTCCATCCCGGCCACTTCTCTCAACCGTCCCTCTTCCGATTCAGGGTGGCATTGTGCTTCTCGGTGTGCAGGAGTAGTCCCCGAAGAGGCCGGCTGAGCCCAGAGCTCTGGGTTACTTCAGCCGGGAAGACTCCCTCCCCCCGCCTCAGGCTGCTGAGCTCTGAGCAGCGCTCAGAATGGAAGCCATCGCCAAATATGACTTCAAAGCCACTGCAGACGACGAGCTGAGCTTCAAAAGGGGGGACATCCTGAAGGTAAGTGTCGATGCCACGCATGATGCTAAGATAGCTTCTTGTGCTCAGCTACCTTCCCAGTCTGATAGCACACAAAGAAGCTGTGCTTGTTCCTTTTTTATTGCACACTCTTACCATTTGCCATCAGATTTGATCTGCATAGCTTGCCATAGATGCTGAGTAGAATATTAAATGTGACTTGAGAGTTGGTGTTATGTGTGGTCTTTAACTGCCTTTGTGTGAATGCTTCCAATAGTTGATACTGCTAACATTTCAAGAAAAGTCAAAGTAATGTGATTGTTGAAGGATGTGAGTTATAAAACTCTACAGAAAATCAGAATTTTTTAAAAAAAGACCTAAACTTGAAGTATTTATGTAAAAGCATTCCATTTTATTTTATATATCCAAAAGATTTTGCATTCCGTAATATCCTGGTAGGTTAGAAATTAATTTTCCTAGTTGACAGAGGTTGTTAGATATATATGCCAAAACTCATTAAAGAACCTCAACATAGACCCGGGTGTGGTGGTGCATCCTTGCAATCCTAGTACTTGGGAGGCTGAGACTGGAGGATCCCAGGTTTGGGCCAGCCTCAGCTACATAAGCCTTCCACAACTTAGTGAGACCTTGTTTCAAAATAAAGACTAAAAAATCGGGCTGGGGGTGTAGCTTGGAGGTAGAATGCCCCTGAGTTCAATCCCCAGAACTGCAAAAAGAAAAAGAAAAAAAAAAAAAAAAAAAAAAAGAACCTCAATGCATTTTTCATTTTGTGTGAAAAAACTAATGGGAGTTCTAAGTAAGGGGGTTTAACTTGCTGTCGTACAAATCAGATTTTGATTTTCCTAAGAGAAACTTGAGGAGCAATTAGCAATTAGCCCATATTACAATCTAATTGCACAAAAGAAATCTGCTGACAGTTTAGAAATAAGCTTCACATTTGTAGCTTATTTTGAGCCTCACTATTTACATGAGCCTTCCCTCCCGACCTGGCACATGTGCATTATGTTGTTTACCCAACTGACTGGAGAAGTTTGCCCTTTTGGATATGTAATTTATCTTTACAGGGGTGAGTGTTGTCAAAGAGTGAGTTTAAGTGAGGAAAGGCTGAAGTTTAACATTGGACTGCTCACTGTGTCTCAAGTTCTGACATTCTTTCCTCTGAGCCTTACTCTCATTGTTGGAATTTGTCAGCTGGTTGTTTACTACCCCTGAATGAAATTCTTAGAATTCATAGAGGAAGAAAGTGAAAATGATTTATAGAACTATATAGAAGGACTTTTTTTTTTTTTTTCCTGTACTAGGGATGGAATCCAGGGGACTCTACCTCTGAGCTACACTCTCAGCCCTATTTTTTTTTTTTTTTTTTTTTTTTTCGGTACTGGGGATTGAACTCAGGGGCATTCTACCTCCGAGCTACACCCCCAGCCTATTATTTATTTATTTATTTATTTATTTATTTATTTATTTATTTTTTGCGGTACTGAGGATGGAACCTGGGGGCATTCTACCTCCGAGCTACAGCCCCAGCCCTTTTTTTTATTCTTTATTTTGAAACAGGGTCTCACTAAGTTGCGGAGAGCCTCACTAAACAGCTGAGGCTGGCCGCGAACCCGGATCCTCCAGTCTCAGCTTCCCAAATGCTGGGATTACAAGTGTGTGCCACCATGCCCGGCTCCCAGCCTATTTTCTATTCTTTTTTTTTTTTGCGGCACTGGGGATTGAACTCAGGGGCATTCTACCTCTGAGCTATACCCCCAGGCCTATTTTTTATTCTTTATTTTGAAACCGAGTCTCACTAAGTTGCAGAGTGCCTCACTAGGTAGCTGAGGCTGGCCGCGAACCCGGATCCTCTGGTCTCAGCCTCCTGAACGCTAGGATTACAAGCGTGCATCACCACACCCGGCTTATTTTCTATTCTTTATTTTGAAACGGGGTCTCACTAAGTTTTGGAGTGCCTCACTAGGTAGCTGAGGCTGGCCACGAATCCGGATCCTCTGGTCTCAGCCTCCCAAATGCTGGGATTACAAGCGTGTGCCACCACGCCCGGCACTCAGCCCTATTTTATTTTTTATTTTGAAACAGGGTCTCACTAAGTTGCAGTAGGCCTCACTAAGTAGCTGAGGCTGACTGCGAACCTACAATCTTCCTCTTTTAGCTTCCTAAGTACTGGAATTACAAGTATGTGCCACCATGCCTAGCTAGATTCATGATTTTTTTTTTTTTTTTTAGTCAAATGTACCTATTGATAGTTGTTATTTTGTCCTTTGTACCCAAGACATGGAGTTAGATTCTGAAGTTGCTTTTTTTTTGTACTGGGAATTGAACTCAGGGAGCATTCTACTTAGGGGCATTCTACTTCTGAGCTACACCCCCAGCTCTGTTTTTTATTCTTTATTTTGAAACAGGGTCTCACTAAGTTGTAGAGGGCCTCACTAAGTAGCTGAGGCTGGCCCTGAATCTGCAGTCCTCCTGTCTCAGCCTCCCAAGTACTGGAATTATAAGTGTGTACCACCACACTAGCATTCTACTTCTGGCTACACTCCAGCCCTATTTTATTTTGAAACAGGGTCTTGCTAAGTTATTGTGCATTGGCCTCAAACCTGCAATCCTCCTGTCTCTGCCTCCCAAGGACTGGGATTATAGGTGTGTGCCACTGCACCTAGCTGCAATAATTTCTTTCTCTTCTCTTTATCTGTCTGTCTCTCTCTCTCTTTGTCTGTCTGTCTTTCTCTCTCTCTCGATTGAACCCAGGGGTATTCTACTTCGGAACTATACACCTAACCCTTTTTATTCTTTATTTTGAAACAGGGTCTCGATAAATTGGTGAGGCTGGCCTTGAACCTGTGATTCTCCTGTCTCATTCTCCCAAATCCTGGGATTACAGGCATGTGCTACCACTTCCAGCTGCACCGTCATTTCTCTTTTTGTTTGCGGTACTGGGGATTGAACTCAGAGGCATTCTACCTCCGAGCTACACCCCCAGCCCTATTTTTTATTCTTTATTTTGAAACAGGGTCTCACTAAGTTGCAGAGGGCCTCACTAGGTAGCTGAGGCTGGCCGCAAACCCAGATCCTCCGGTCTCAGCTTCCCAAATGCTGGGATTACAAGCATACACCACCACGCCTGGCTCTTTCAGATCTTCTTTAGGGAGAGAGAAAAATACATATACTTGGTTCTTTGCAATTTGGTAGATAACTGGATTAAGAAGTCATAATGCCATATGACTTGCACAGTGGTCATTAGTTGTTTGTAATCGTGTAGTTTTATGTTAAAAAAAAAAAAAGTGAGCCTGGCGTGATGGCACACGCTTGTAATCCCAGTACTTGAGAGGCTGAGACAGGAGCGTCGCAGGTTTGTGGCCAGTGTCTGCAACTTAGACCCTGCTTCAAAATAAGGAATTAAAAAAACAAACAAACAAACAAAAACAGGGCTGAGTATGTAGCTCGGAGGTAGAATGTCCCAAGTGTTCATAGAGTAGTTGCTCTTTGTCTCATAACTCTCTGAAACAACTGAGTAAATAGGAGAGATGTGCTTTGTCTTACAAGCCTTGAGTGAAAACAAAACAGTTTTCTTTTTTTTTTGCGGTACTGGGGATGGAACCTGGGGGCATTCTACTTCTGAGCTACAGCCCCAAAGCCCTATTTTTTATTCTTTATTTTGAAATAGGGTCTCACTAAGCTGCAGAGGACCTCACTAGGTAGCTGAGGCTGGCCATAAACCCGGATCCTCCAGTCTCAGCCTCCCAAATGCTGGGATTACAAACGTGCGCCACCGTGCCCGGCAGAAAAGTTTTCTTGATTTGATTCTTCAAGGAGTAAACCGGCTTTATTTGACTCGCTTTGGTATTCTTTAACTCTTTAGGATGTTAGACAAGAGCCAAAGCTGGCAGAAATAGGAGAGATGTGCTTCATCTTACAAACCTTGAGTGGAAACAGAAAAGTTTTTTTTTTTTTTGCTGGGTGTGGTGGAACATGCCTATAATCCCAGGACTTGGGAGTCTGAGATAGGAGAATCACAGATTTGTGGACAGCCTCAAATGATGTAGTGAGACTGTCATCAACCTAGTGAGACCCTGTTTCCAAATAAGAAATAAAATTGGACTAGGGATGTACCTCAAAGGTAGAATGTCTCTGGGTTCAATCCCTAGTACCACAAAACCAAAAAAGTGACAGAAATAGGTTTTTTTTTTATTTATTTATTTTTTTTGCAGTACTGGGGATTGAACTCAGAGGCATTCTACCTCTGCTCCGAGCTATACCCCCAGCCCTATTTTTTATTCTTTATTTTGAAACCGAGTCTCACTAAGTTGCAGAGTGCCTCATTAGGTAGCTGAGGCTGGCTGCGAACCCGGATCCTCCGGTCTCAGCCTCCCGAATGCTGGGATTACAAGCGTGCACCACCACGCCTGGCCAGAAATAGTATTGATTAGTTTAATTTTCAGATGGTGTATTTCCTCTCTTGATAAGAAAGATATATACATATGGATATTGAATACATTTTATTTCAAGATAATGAAATTGATAGGGGCTTTGCCTTCTACCTCTGACTAGAGTTTGGAAGGATTATATTCTCCCACAATCTTGGCGTTCTTGGTTAACTTTCAGTTAATGTTGACTTCTATCCAGCAGACCCCTTCTTTTCTTTTTTTTTTTTTTTTTTTTTTTTT
>PVLC010046250.1:0-11498 GCA_004027655.1 Graphiurus murinus | reverse complement strand
CTCAGGGGCATTCTACCTCCGAGCTATACCCCCAGCCCTATTTTTTATTCTTTATTTTGAAACCAAGTCTCACTAAGTTGTGGAGTGCCTCACTAGGTAGCTGAGGCTGGCCGCGCGAACCCGGATCCTCCGGTCTCAGCCTCCTGAATACTGGTATTACAAGCATGCACCACCACGCCCGGCTTCAAGACCCAAATTCTTAAGCGGAAAAATCCAGAGAAAACAGGAGGCTTTTATTGCTGGACATAGCAATTTCCACAGTTTCAATGAATCTGGACATTTTTCCCATCAAAGATTTAAATTTATTTGTGTGTGTGTGTGTGTGGTACTTGGGATGGAACCCAGGGGCCTTCTACCTCTGGAGTACACCCCTAGACCTATTTTATTTTTTAATTTGGAAACAGATCTCACTAAGCTCACTAAGCTGCGAGAGCCTTACTAAATTGCTGAGGCTGGCTTCGAACTTGTGATCTTCCTGTCTCGGCCTCCCAAGCACTGGGATTACAAGTGTGCAGCACCACGCCCGGCTTAAAGTTTTTAAATTAATTAATTAATTATTATTATTATTTTTTGTGGAATTTGGGATTGAACCTAGGGACATTCTACCTCCAAACTATACCCTCTGGCCTATTTTTTTTTTGGTGGAGCGGGCTACTGGGGATTGAACCCAGGGGCATTTTACCTCTGAGCTACACCCCCAGTCCTATTTTTTATTCTTTATCAGGGTTTCACTAAGAGAGCCTCACTAAGTAGCTGAGGCTGGCTGTGAACGAGGATCCTCTGGTCTCATCCTCTCAAGTACTGGGATTACAAGCAATTGCTAGCATGCCTGGCTCCCCTAGGCCTATTTTTATTCCTTATTTCTGGAACAGGGTCTCACTAAGTTGTGGAGGGCTTCACTAAATAGCTGAGGCTGGCTGCACCTTCGATCTCCTGTGCACCTTCGATCCTCCTGTTTCAGCCTTCCAAGTACTGAGACTACAAGCCTGTGCCACCACGCCCCGCTAAGGTTTTTAATTTTAAAGAAAAATATTTACACAAACCTTAATGCTTTCCTATACAAATTACATATCTGGGCAATATTGTGAAGAGAACTATATTCTATTAGACAAAGTAATGGAAAAATGTAATTTATGGTTTTAATCAGTAAAAAGAAAAAACTTGGCAACCTCTTTATGTTTGAATAGAACAAGATGAGCTGCATCATCAGTTGCCTTTAATGTACATTTTGTCCTGCTTTTTGTCCAATAAGCTGAACATGAATGACAGGAGAGGTGCCTTCTGTTTTTAAAAGAATGTTAAGAAGCTGTGACATTTCCTGAACAAGATTAAACAGATTCTGTAACAACAGTTTTGATATTTAGTATAGGACTTATATTTAACTTTTCTATATTCTGAATCAGCTTTAACGATAATGTCACTTGATTGAAGAACAAGATTTAAAGTATAGTTTATAATTCACTGCATCCTTTTTTTTCCATGGAAAACTCCTGGGAGTGTCTGTGATTATTAAGTAGAAATAGCACTGGACATGGGAGGTCTAACAGACCCTGAATTTTTGTTCTGCTGTTTAATCTCTTTGAGTTTTTCCTTCTGAAAATTGGTTGGTAAAGATAGGAAAGGGAGCCAGATGTGGTGGTGCACGCCTGTAATTCCAATAGGACTAGGGGTGTAGGTATAATGCCCTGAGTTCAATCCTATTACCATAGGGGGTAAAAAAAAGAGAAAGAAAGGGGTTTAAAATTAAGGTTTTCAGCCGGATGTGGTGGTGCAGCCTTGTAATCCCAGCATTCGGGAGGCTGAGACCAGAGGATCCGGGTTCGAAGCCAGCCTCAGGTACCTAGTGAGGCACTCCACAACTTAGCAAGACCCCGTTTCAAAATAAAGAATAAAAAATAGGGCTGGGGGTGTAGCTCGGAGGTAGAATGCCCCCGAGTTCAATCCCCAGTACCACAAATAAATAAATAAATAAATAAATAAATAAATAAATAAATAAATAAAATTAAGGTTTTCTATCTGGGTCTGGTGATGCACACCTGTAATCCCAGTACTCAGGAGGCTAAAACAGGAGGATAGCAGGTTCAAGGACAGCCTCAGCAAGTAGTGAGACTACCATCAACCTAGTGAGAAGCTAGGCATGGTGGCACACTCTTGTAACACCAGTACTTGGGAGGCAGAGACAGGAGGATCGTATTTAAAGCCAGCCTTGGCAACTTAAGCCCCTCTGCAACATAGTGAGACCCTGTTTCTAAATAATATCAGGTTGGGGGTATAACTTGGAAGTAGAATGCCTCTGGGTTCAATCCCCAGTACCAAAAAAACCAAAACAACAACAACAACAAAAAACCCCTAGTGCGACCCTGTTCCCCAACAAAACATAAATATTGGGCTGGGAGCTGGGGGCTAAGGGGTGTAGCTCAGAGGCAGAATGCTCCTGGTTTCAATCCCCAGTGCCACCATAAATAAATAAAAAATAAAAATAAAAATGAAAATTAAGGTTTTATTTCACCAAAGAGGCTGACATAATCAACACTAAATACAAATTTACACCACACAACCTCATTGGTTCACCTTCCTCGCTATTCTTTGAACTACTTCCGAATATATATTTTATTTTATTTTATTTTTTGCGGTACTGGGGATTGAACTCAGGGGCATTCTACCTCCGAGCTATACCCCCAGACCTATTTTTATTCTTTATTTTGAAACTGAGTCTCACTAAGTTTCGGAGTGCCTCACTAGGTAGCTGAGGCTGGCCTCGAACCCGCACCCTGAGGTCTCAGCCTCCCGAATGCTGGGATTACAGGCGTGCGCCACCACGCCCAGCTTATATATTTTAAATATAAATATATATATATTTCTTTTTTGATACTGGGGATTGAACCCAGGGCATTCTACCTCTGACCTACCTTAGTCCCCCTTTTTAAAAACTATTTTGTTTATTTATTTTGGTACTGGGAATTGAACCCAGAGGCATTCTACCTCTGAATTACACCCCCAGCTAAAAACTATCTTAAAACAGGGTCTCAAAGCCAGGCATGGTGGTGCAGGCTTGTAATCACAGTACTTGGGAGGCTGAGACAGGAGTATCACAGGTTCGAAGCCAGCTTGGGCAACTTAGTGAGGCCTTCTGTAACTTAGTGAGACCCTGTTTCCAAATAAGAAATAAAATCGGGTTGGGGGTATAACTTGGCAGTTGAATGCTTCTGGGTTCCATCCCCAGTACCAATAAATAAATAAGTATATAACTAAATGAATGAATAAATAAGTAAAAAAAAAAAACCAAGGTCTCAACTGGGCGTTGTGGCATACACCTGTTATTCTAGTATTGGGAGGCTGAGACAGGAAGATCACAATTTGAGGCCAGCCTTGGCAATTTAGCGAGGCCCTCAGCAACTTAGTGCTACTCTGTTTCAAAATAAATAAAAAGGGCTGGGAGTTTAGCTCAGAGGTAGAATGCCCTTGGTTTCAATCACTAGTACCACAGACAAAAACAAACAAAGAAATAAAAGAGGGTCTCGCTAACTAGCTAAATTACTGAGGTTGGCCTCCAACCTGTGATTTTCTATCTCAGCCTCCCTAGTATTGTTATTACAGTAGGCATTAGTCACCTCAATCATCTCAGCATACTCTTGTTTAGAATCCTATATTGGTCCACACCGAGTTTGCTCATTGAGCCTTTTAGCTGGTGATGTTTAATAAAAGGAAGAAAATCTCGGTTTTCCTGCGTTGTGAAACGTAAGGCTGTCCCACCTCCAAGTTGGCATTCCTTTGTAAATCGCCGTCTTGCCCGGCATGGTGGTGCACGCTTATAATCCCAGTACTTGGGAGGCTGAGACCGGAGTATCCGGGTTCGTGGCCAGCCTCAGCTACTTAGTGAGGCCCTCTGCAACTTAGTGAGACCTTGTTTCAAAATAAAGAATAAAAAATAGGGCTGGGGATGTACCTCGGAGGTAGAATGCCCCTGGGTTCCATCCCCAGTACCGCAAAAAAAAAAAATAAATAAATAAATAAAGTCGCGGTCTCCTTCCCCGCCTCACATCTTTAGGCCTTTCCCTGGCCCTCGCTGTGGTTAGCTTCGTTAGGCGTTTTGGGGGACAGTGTCGGCTCGCGAGATTCTGGCAGACTGGTTCGGAGGAGGTGGATGGATCTTTGAAACCGTGACAGAGCCACACGATTCTGAGCTCTTCTTGCTTCTTGGAGACTACCTCTGCTAGGTTCGCATGGTGACAAAGCGCTTCCGGTTTTCTCTCAAAAGGCCCAACCCTAAGGTCACAACCAAGCCTCTGAAATCAGGTTAACTGTTGAGCTACGAGAACACTCTCGTGTGTTAACCAATCTTCTCAAAAGCCCTTTTCTGGACAGAACTAGCAGTTGCAGCAGCGGCTGGAACTACGAGACCCAGAATTCCCGCGCGCATGCGCGCTGCCATTGTGATGCTCCTTTCCCGGTAACTCGCCCTCTCAGGCAAACCTGAAGATAGCGGCAATTCTCCGGTGGGGGGCGGAGACGCTCTCTGCCCGACTCCCCGCCCCCTCGGTGATAGGCAATGGGACCAGCCAACCGGCTCTGCGGCCTCGGAACGCGCTCTCCAATCAGCATCTGTGGCGGAGAGGTGGGCGGGCGCACTGGCAGGGCAGGTGGGCTAGGCTGTGGCGGGTTGCGAAGGGGGAGAATAACGTCGGGTCGGGTCAGCGGGCGCTGCAGTAGTCGCCGCAGCGGCGATGGGAGCGGTGGGGACGAGGCGGCGGCGGCGGCGGCAGGAGGAAGAGCAGAGGCTGGCACAAGAGCAGCGGCTGGGGGCGGCCAGCAGCAGCAGTAACAGCAGCAGCCGCCGCCGTCGCCGCCAGTGAACGCGGACGGTATCCGGAGGGACTACCCAGCCAGCGGCCCTCGAAGCGGCGCTTGGGTCCCGCCGCAGTGAGCGGCGGGGGATGGGCCGGCGGCGCCGGTCTCGCCTGCTGAGGGTCGTTCCTTGCCAGTCCGGGCCCTGAGCCGGACCCGAGCCCTCCGCCCGAAATCCCTGCGTCCGCCACGGCCCAGGTAGGACACACCCCCCCTGAACCCCCTTGGTGCCGCCTCTGAGCCCCGGGCCCCGCCCTCCCCCAATCCTGACCCTTCCACCGGCCGCACCCCTCTCAGAGTGAGGAGTGATGGACCCTGGAGACCTGGAGAGGGGTACTGGAGACTCCAGGATCGCTGCCCACCCCCTGGGCTCGCGCCAAGCCCAGTTCCACTTCCCCTCGGAGATGGTTCTGGTTCTGGTTCTGTCCTATTTCCCCTAAGGCTGCTGCCGCGTTTCCCCCTGAGGCTTTGGGTGTCTTCACTGAACTTGGAGGGTCACTAAGCTTCGTCTGTTTATCTATCTCCCTTGGTGACCCACATATCACTTGTACTCATTCCTCTTCGTGTATCAGGACCAAACACAGAGGATTCTTAGGAAAAAGCGTTTCTTTTCCATTCTGCCTTTCCCACTATAATGGGAGGAGGCTTGGGACTATAGAATGTTTGCTGTGTTGTAATGACTAGGAAGGCCAGGACTTTCTGGTACTTAGATTCTGGAGTAATGTCCTGAGGGACCCGCTTATCATTTGCTTTGACAAAGATGATGATGTTGACACCCTGGGATGCTGAAGGAAGTACAAAAGACTCCACACATATGTACTGTCAAATCAAAGAAGTAAATAATCCATAGGGGTGCCAGATACTTTAGCTTAGAGTGAAGTTAATTTTGTTTCAGTAGTGGCTGCATTAGAGGTAAAAATGACATTGAGTTGTACTTTGCTTTGAATTAAAGTTGATAGGTGGCAGCAATCTGGTATTAACTCTTTTCTAACCTAGCTTTAGAAATTATTTCTTTGAACATTAAAGAGGACACTTTTATTATAACCTGTGCACGATGCGAAAATGTTTTGTTATTCAACATAAATGAGTTTTTTTTTTTTTTTTTTTTTGGTGGCGGTACTGGGGATTGAACTCAGGGGCATTCTGCCTCCGAGCTATACCCCCAGCCCTATTTTTTATTCTTTATTTTGAAACCGAGTCTCACTAAGTTGCAGAGTGCCTCACTAGGTAGCTGAGGCTGGCCTCGAACCCGGATCCTCTGGTCTCAGCCTCCGGAATGCTGGAATTACAAGCGTGCGCCGCCACCACGCCTGGCTATAAATGAGTTTTTATGTGTGTAGGAGAGTCATTTTATGAATGGGCACACGTATAAACACATACACACACACACGATGGATCTACTCTGTTTTGTTACAATGTTTGGTTCTTAGCTATTGATAACAGTTGCATTGGTATATAAACGGATTTGCCAAGATAGACCACAAAGATGTGTCTGCTATTTTCTTTTGGTTAAATGGCATAGAATAATGTTCATGGTGGGGTGGGGGAGGAAGGAATGGGAAATTATTTTAAAGTATTGAAGGAGTTGATTACTATGTATCACTTTCCCCTTTAAAATAAAGCCAAATGACAAATACAACTTTTTTTTTTTTTTTTCGGTACTGGAGATTGAACTCAGGGGCATTCTACCTCCGAGCTATACCCCCAGCCCTATTTTTTAGTCTTTATTTTGAACCAGGGTCTCACTAAGTTGCGGAGTGCCTCACTAGGTAGCTGAGGCTGGCCGCAAACCCGGATCCTCCTGTCTCAGCCTCCCAAATGCTGGGATTGCAAGTGTGCACCACCACACCCGGCTCAACAAATACAACTTAATTTGAATAATCTTGGTGAATTTGTCTTAATTCTAAAATATTTCAGATAAGTGTGTGGATTTGGATGGTATATTATGATCTATTCAAATTGAAATATACTCAAAGCAATCTTTAATTTAAAGGCTTATGTTTTCCTGTATGATACATTTTTATTAAGGTGCCAAAAGGAATGCTTGAAGCATGATTATAAAGGAGAATTTCTCTAATATTTTTCTTTTTAATAGACTTTGTTAAGAAATGCTAATTTCAAACTTTGGCCACATAAAAAGAAATTAAAGCCATAACTTAAAAATGTAAAAAAAAAAACATAGCTTCATTAATTTAATTTATAACATGAAGTTGAAACATTTGTTCATGGTTATGGAGTTAAGAATAATGTATCTTGCTCATTATCTCCTACTATGGTTCATACATAATTTAGTGAATTCGCTATTTCTGTTATATATGACTTAAGTTTTTTTTTTTTTTTCTGTACTGGGGATTGAACCCAGGGGCATTCTACCTCTGAGCTACACCCCCAATCCTATTTTTTATTCTTCATTTTTGAAACAGAGTTTCACTAAGTTGTGAAGAGCCTCACTAAGCAGCTGAGGCTGGCTGTGAACCCAGATCCTCCAGTCTCAGCCTCCCACTTACTGGAATTACAAGCGTGTGCCACCACACCCTGCTATGACTTAAGATTTTGATTTTTTTTTAACTTTTTTTAAGTACTGATTATTTTAATACTTCAGGAGAGCTTTATGAGGTTAGAGCTCATTTGCTTTAGCAAATTGAACTAAATTATATAGGGCTTCAAGTATCTTGAAATGCAGTGTTAGAAGTAAAGTTTGTAAAGCCGGGCGTGGTGGCGCACGCTTGTAATCCCAGCATTCGGGAGGCTGAGACCGGAGGATCCGGGTTCCCGGCCAGCCTCAGCTACCTAGTGAGGCACTCCGCAACTTAGTGAGACTCGGTTTCAAAAATAAAGAATAAAAAATAGGGCTGGGGGTATAGCTCGGAGGTAGAATGCCCCTGAGTTCAATCCCCAGTACCGCAAAAAAAAAAAAAAAAAAGAAGTAAAGTTTGTATAACTTAGATAATTTTCAAGGGCATTTTACACCTAAAATGGCATTAAAAATTTGATAGTAGTAGGTTCTTTTTTCAGAGTAGACAAATATTACAAAGCTGAGTTAGCTATGATCATGGAATTTAAACTTCACTTTGGTGGTGCACAGGCAATTATTTACATGCTTTATCACTTAAAAAAATAATACATAGCTGGGCATGGTGGTACACATCTGTAATCCCAGTACTTGGAAGGCTGAGGCCTGAGGTTTGCAGGTTAGTGGCCAACCTCAGCACCTCAGTGAGGCCTTTTGCAACTTAGTGAGTCTTTGTTTGTTTTTTTTTGTTTGTTTTTTTGTTTTTGTGGTACTGGGAATTGAGCTCAGGGGCATTCTACCTCCGAGCTATACCCCCAGCCCTATTTTTTTTTATTCTTTATTTTGAAACCGAGTCTCACTAAGTTGCGGAGTGCCTCACTGGGTAGCTGAGGCTGGCCACGAACCCGGATCCTCCGGTCTCAGCCTCCCGAATGCTGGGATTACAAGCGTGCGCCACCACACCCAGCTGAGATTTTGTTTTAAACTAAACAATAAAATAGGGCTGGGGTTATAGCTCAGAGGTAGAGTGCCCCTGAGTTCAATCCCAGTATGACATACACACTCAGACACAAATTTATAAGGGAAAATGCTTATTGACCATTATGAACTAGTGGAGGTGGGATTGACTATCGAAACAAAATAGTATTTGGGAATTAATAGAAAATATAGTTTACATCTTTTTCCACTTTCATTTCGCCTGTCAGGACTTCATTTCTTTTTTTTTTTTTTTTTTTTTGTGGTACTGGGGATGGAACCCAAGGGCATTCTACCTCTGAGCTACAACTTCAGCCCTATTTTTTATTCTTTATTTTGAAACAGGGTTTCACTAAATTGTAGAGGGCCTCACTAAGTAGCTGAGGCTGACCAAGAACCCGGATCCTCTGGTCTCAGCCTCCCAAGTGCTGAGATTACAAGTGTGCGCCACCACGCCCGACTTCAGGACTTCATTTCTGATGAACTTCGTAGCACTTAAAAAATTCAACATGTCTAAAACAAAAGTAGAGCCAGGCGTAGTGGCACACACTTGTAATCCCAGTACTTGGGAGGCTGAGACAAGAGGATTGCAGGTTCAAAGCCAGCCTTGGAAATTTAGCAAGGCTCTCAGCAACCTAGTGAGACCCTGTTTCCAAATAAGATATAAAATCGGGCTGGGGTGTAGTTTGAAGGTAGAATGCCTCTGGGTTCAATCCCCAGTACCCAAAAAATAAATAAAAAATAAAATAAAGCAAAAGTAAACCCTCTTTTAAACCTCCTTAATTCCATAAATAAAGGTATCATCATTTAATCAGTCACTCAAGCTCAGAAATCTAAAAAAACTTTTGGATGCTCTTTATTTTTCTCAATTCTACCTGCACAAAATCTGTTTCTACTTCAGCCACTACCACCTTAACTCAGCCTCTCTTAACCTTTGAACAAAGAACTATTACAAAAGCTATATCTAGCCCGGCGTGGTGACTCACTCTTGTAATCCCAGTACTTGGGAGGCTGACACAGGAGTATGGCAGGTTCGAGGCCAGCTTCAGCTACTTAGTGAGGTCTTCTGCAGCTTAGTGAGACCCTGTTTCAAAACAAAGAATAAAAAATAGGACTGGGGGTATAGCTGGGAGGTAGAATGCCTCTAAGTTCAATCCCCAGTACTACAAAAAAAAAAAAAAGCTTTATCTATTCATTCATTAAATATTTGCTGAGAATCTACCATGTTAGAGATTTAGCAGTGAGCAAGACTAAAATCTCTTCACTTTTGGAGCTTATATTATAGTGGAAGCAGATATTGTAGAACAAGGAACTGTATGTGTCCGAGTATTACAAAGGAACAATTTAGACATGATCATGTAATAGACCAAGAGTTGGGGAGGTGGGTTCAGGGAAGAAATTTCTGTTTTATCAACCAGAGTTCATTCTGAATGCTCTGCCAGATTCAGAGGTCAGTGGATATATTATACATATGACTAGCTAATAATTAAAAATCAGTGATTTATTTAATTATTTATTTATTTTTGCGGTACTAGGGATTGAACCCAGCTACACGCCGAACTACACGCCCAGTCCTATTTTTTATTCTTTATTTTGAAACAGGGTCTCACTAAGTTGCAGAGAGCCTCACTAAGTAGCTGAGGCTGGCCGAGAACCTGGATCCTCTGGTCTCAGCCTCCCAAGTACTGGGATTACAAGATTGTGCCACCATGCCCGGCTTTAAAAATCAATATTTTAAAATGAAAAAGTTAATAAAAATGAAATGTTCACACAAACCTTCAAACAGCTCTAGAAAAATCTTTCCAAGAACACCAGAACACTTTGAGAAGTTTGTCAGAGTCCACTACTTCCTCCAATGTGGGTTTCTATTTTAGGTACTCCCAGGTTTCAATTGCTTGAGTACTGATAGGATTCCTGTGTTGTTTCAGTCTCTGTTTGAACTATTAGAAGTTAGAAATAGGTATTACCAAGCCAGGCGTGGTGGCGCACACTTGTAATCCCAGTACTTGGGAGGCCGAGACTGGAGTATCTCGGTTCGCGGCTAGCCTCAGCTACTTAGTGAGGCCCTCCGAAACTTAGTGAGACTCTGGTTCAAAATAAAGAATAAAAAATAGGGCTGGGGGTGTAGCTCAGAGGTAGAATGCCCCTGAGTTCAATCCCCAGTACCGCAAAAAAAAAAAAAAAAAAAAATAGATATTATACCATTAGGCAGGGTATATATGGTTATGAGAAAGAAGCATTTCAGATAGGTAGTTACAGTATTTCTATTGCTAGGATAAAGCAGTATATAGTTGATTCAATAAATGAGCAAGTAATTAGGACATAATTTGACTATCTGTACGTTTAAACAATACATTTTTATTTATTTATTTATGGTACTAGGGATTAAACCCAGGGGCATTCTATCTCTGAGCTACACCCCCAGCTCTATTTTTTATTCTTTATTTTGAAACAGGGTCTCGTTAAATTGCAGAGGGCCTTACTAAGTAGCTGAGGCTGGCCGTGAACCTATAATCTTCCTGTCTCTGCGTCACAAGTATTGGGATTACATGTATGTGCCACCACACCTGGCTTTATTTTATATTTTGAAACAGGGTCTTTCTAAGTTGCTGAGGGCCTCACCAAATTGCTGAGGCTGGTCTCAAACCTGCAATCTGCCTGTCTCAACACCCCAAGTACTGGGATTTCAAGTGTGTACCATAACTACGCTTGGCTTAAATAATACATTTTTGAGCTAGAAAAAATATATCTTGTTTTTGGTCTAAAATAAAGTTACTATAGCCACTACCCCTTACATTAATAAATGCTTACTAAACAAATGAGTATAACCTTTTTTTTTTTTTGCAGTACTGGGGATTGAACTCAGGGGCATTCTACCTCCGAGCTTTACCCCCAGCCCTATTTTTTATTCTTTATTTGGAAACAGGGTCTCACTGAGTTGTGGAGTGCCTCACTAGGTAGCTGAGGCTGGCCTCGAACCCAGATCCTCCAGTCTCAGCCTCCCAAATGCTGGGATTACAAGCGTGTGCCACCACGTCCAGCTTGAGTATAAACTATTAATTGTGTAACTCTATCAGTCTTGAGTCTATTCACATCTCATTACATAGGACCTTAAGTTATTTAACCTTTACCTCAATTTTGCTATTTTTTTTTTTTTTTTTTTTTT
>PVLC010046249.1:0-11498 GCA_004027655.1 Graphiurus murinus | reverse complement strand
CACACACACACACACACACACACACACACACACACACACACACACACACACACACAAAGGTTAAATTAGTTAATAGGCATAAAATGTTGACATCAATGCCTGGCACACAATCAGAGTTGAAAAACTGGTGGTCACCACATATAACGATCCTATGACTTCCTCTAAATCCCAACCTGGCATTGCTGGCCAGGCACAATGGCACATGCCTGGAATCCCATTTACTCTGGAGGCTGAGGCAGGAAGACTGAAAGTTCAGTCAGCCTGGGTGACTTGGCAAGACTTTGTCTCAAAAGAAAAAAGAAAAAAGGGCTGGGGATGTTGCTCCGTGGTAGAGCACCCCTAGTACATGCACCCTTCCCCCCCAAAAAAACCAAGATAACACTGCTAGCAAAGCTGAGATTGTGACTAGCTTGCTTTCTGCTGAGATTCTTCCAGCAGACCCCCACAAATTCCCCTTCCCACTGATGGAGGATCATAAAGGCAGTGTACACAGTATTCCTGAGCAAATGATTACTCTAAGCGCTATCAGTTATCTCTTCAAATAAAACCCACCTGGTTTGTTCATTACAACCTGACCCTGCCATTTCAATGCTGTAGCTTTGTTTGTGATTTAAAATCACCTTCTTTCAGAACCCTTTTGTGCTTGTGTAACTGGAAACTCAACACATTTAAGGCTGTAAGAACTTGTAATATTAATAAGCTCTGACACTTCAGCAGCCTCTCTCTCAAGCATGCTTTCTGAAATTCTCTGCTTTGCATTCCCAAGTAGCTTCTGGGTGGTAAGTTGAACAGAGATAAATCAAGCAGAATATGCCAAAGGAACACTTTGAAGACACAGTAAAGTGCAACTTCAAATGATACGGTGCCACCGGGGAACGAGAGAATCACAGCAGCAGACACACCTCGGGGGCCCTGAGGAGCACCTGGAGTATTTCTTTCTGAAGAGGGGAGAGCAGGTACAAACTGCGCCATGTGCCACTGTACGTGCAGTCTGCAGCTCCAGATCACAGAGTAGGGTGTGCAGCTAGGGGGATCTGCTGGCTCCACAGCAGCTGCTGGTCAGTGACTGGCATCTTCAACTACAAAAGACAGGTGTGGCTCTCCACATCTGTATTCTTCAACTGGTTATTTATCTTCATGCTAAAATGACAGTTGGCTCAAGGCATAATTACCCATCTGCCTAAAAAATAAAAATGGAAAGAATCATATACAAAGGGAAAACACAGAGGCTTAATAAAATTTGTATTGCGCCATCTGACACGTTATCTCTTTCAACCCTCTTTGTAACTCACTAAAGAAAAGTCCCTTAAAATCTAAGAGTCCTAGTTAGAAAGAAGTCTGAAAGTAGGAGTTCTGTTTTGTTTTTCACCCTGAATATCTATTCTTCCTGCCCAGGGCCAAGGGCTTCAGGAGAAGCTGACCTTAGCAACAGTTCAGGGATGGGTCGTGAGAAATCCGAGCCAGTCTCTGCATGCTTCCCCCAGAAATGGTCCCTGGTCAGGCAGGGGACAGGATGTGGCCTAGGCCTGCCAATCAAACACAAGGTGGTACTTCAAATCCTGGTCTTTCTTTTTGTGTGTGTGCAGTACTGGGGGTTGAACCCAGGGGCATTCTACTTCCGAGCTACATCTCCAGCCCTATTTTTTGTTCTTTAGTTAGATACAGGGTCTCACTAAGTAGCTGAGGCTGGCCATGAACCTGTGATCCTCCTGTCTCAGCCTCCCAAGTACTGGGATTACAAGTGTGTGCTACCACCCCTGGCTAATCCTGGTCTTTCCTAATCTACCTGCTAGTATTTAAGTACCCTGCTTCATTCATTCTATCCAGATATTGAGCTGTGTCCAGTGGGGGAGAGACTGGGCAAAACATGCTTATTCTGCCAGGTCCAAAACTAAAACCTTCCAGGAGTATTTTTTTTTTTTTTTTTGCAGTACTAGAGATTGAACCCAGGGGCATTCTACCTCAGAGCTACACCCACAGTCCTATTTTTATTCTTTTATTTTGAAACAGGGTCTCACTAAATTGCGGAGGGCCTCACTAAGTAGCTGAGGCTGGCCTCAAACCCAGATCCTCCGGTTTCAGCCTCCCAAGTTCTGGGATTACAGGCATGCAACACCACACCTGGCTTCTCGTAGATATTTTTGTTTTGTTTTGTTTCGCTTTTTGTGTGTGTGTGTGTGTGGTACTGGAGATGGAACCCAGGGGCATTCTACCTCCAAGCTATACCCCCAGCCACCATGCCCAGTTTTCTCATGGATATTTTTTTAGGATGAAGTTCAAGTAGGTTTCCAAGTTAAAAAGCAAAGTAAGATGGGCGTGGTGGTGAATGCCTGTAATCCCAGTACTTGGGAGGCTGAGAGAGGAGAATCAAGGGTTCACGGCCAGCCTCAGTTACTTAGTGAGGCCCCCACAACTTAGTGAGACGCTGTTTCAAAATAAAGAATAAAAGAGCTGGGCATAGTGGCACACGCTTGTAATCCCAGTACTTGGGAGGCTGAGACAGGAGGATTGCAGTTTCATGGCCAGCCTCAGTTACTTAGTGAGGCCCTCTGCAATTTAGTGAGACCCTGTTTCAACATAAAGAATAAAATATAGGGCTGAGGTGTAGCTCAGAAGTAGAATGCCCCTGGGTTCAATTCTCAGTACCATCAAAAAATAAAATAAAATAAAAGGTCAAGTAATTTGATTTATAGAAAAATATTAAATAATTCTACAAATATTATTGAAATGTGGCAAAAATCAAGTAGTATACAAATGACAGACATCTGAGAAATACTGTTCTATAGGATACAATTCACTTTAGTTTTTTTTTTTTTTTTTTTTTTTTGCGGTACTGGGGATTGAACTCAGGGGCATTCTACCTCCCAGCTATACCCCCCAGCCCTATTTTTTATTCTTTATTTTGAAACCAGGTCTCACTAAGTTGTGGAGTGCCTCACTAGGTAGCTGAGGCTGGCCTCGAACCTGGATCCTCTGGTCTCAGCCTCCCAAATGCTGGGATTACAAGGGTGCGCCACCACGCCCGGCTTCACTTTAGTTTTTTGTTGTTGTTGTTTTTGGGTTTTTTTGGGTTTTTTTTGCGGTTCTGGGGATTGAACTCAGGGGCATTCTACCTCCGAGCTGTACCCCCAGCCCTATTTTTTATTCTTTATTTTGAAACAGGATCTCACTAAGTTGTGGAGTGCCTCACTAGGTAGCTGAGGCTGGCCGCAAACCCGGATCATCCAGTCTCAGCCTCCCCAATGCTGGGATTACAAGGGTGTGCCACCACGCCCGGCTCACTTTAGTTTTAAAAGCAACTTCTATATAATTCTACTTTCATAATAGCATTATTTTAAATTACAAAATTAATATAAAGTAAATTCCATATGAACTCCCTATACTATTTGCCTTCTGTTAAGTGACTGTATATTTGATCCCCGTTGATTATAAGAATCTACAGGATACTGGGGAAAAGACCAGGGAAGGTCATTCAGGAACCTGCAAACAAAAGTCTTCCGCAGAAAGATGTGTCTGAGGGGTTTAGAAAGAAGTGCGGCTCAGCAGCGCGCTGGACAGTGTGTGCTCAGCAGTCATGAGGCCCCGAGTTCAACTGTCACTACCACAAAAAAAAGAAAGAAAGAAAAAAGGACAGAAGCTAGAAGGCATATTACATGCAAAAGGCCATGAAATCAGAAAGCATCTCCTTTTTTTTTTTTGGTGATAGTGAAGGGGATTGAACCCAGGGGCATTTTACCTCCAAGATAAACCCCCAGTCCTATTTATTTATTTAGTTTGGCGGTACTAGATATTGAATTCAGGAGAATTCTACCTTTGAGCTATACCCCTAGTCCGATTTTTTATTCTTTATTTTGAAATAGGGTCTCACTAAACTGCGGAGTGCCTCACTAAGTAGCTAAGGCTGGCCACGAACCTGGATCCTACTGTCTCAGCCTCCCAAGTACTGGGATTACAAGCATGCACCACCATACCCGGCTTCCCCCAGCCCTTTTTAACTTTTTACTATGAAATAGAGTTTCACTAAGTTGTTTTGTTTTTTTTTTTTGCGACACTGGGGATTGAACTCAGTGGCATTCTACCTCCAAGCTACACCCCCAGCCCTATTTTTTATTCTTTATTTTGAAACCGGGTCTCACTAGGTAGCTGAGGCTGGCCCCGAACCCGGATCCTCTGGTCTCAGCCTCCCAAATGCTGGGATTATAAGTGTGTGCCACCATGCCCGGCTGAGTTTCACTAAGTTGCTGAGACTGGTCTGCAATCTACAATCCTCCTATCTCAGCTTCTAAGTACTGGAATTACAGGCATGTGCCTCCATGCCTGGCATATATTTAATTTTGAAATGGTCTAAGTTGTTGAGAGTCTTTCTAAGTTGCTGAGACTGGTCTTAAACTCACAATCCTCCTATCCCAGCCTCCAAGTGTTGGGATTACAGTCGTGGGCCACCAGGCCTGGCTAGGCATCCTCCTCTTTCAGAAGTGTGCTTAATTTAAACTAGATGTGGTAGCACATGCCTATAATCCCAGTACTTGGGAGGCTGAGACAGGAGGATTGCAGGTTCAAAGCCAGCCTCAGCAACTTAGCAAGACCCTGTTTCAAAATAAAAAGGGCTGGGGGTACAGCCCGGAAGTATGTTCTGGGGGCTCATGACTGCTGTGCCATTGCCATCTCCGTAACCCAAGCATCACAAAGCCTTCCGTGGCTCATCTGTAATGAGTTGGATGAGTGAATTTCCTGAAGTCATGCTTAGCACAGACACAAAGTCATGATGGCTTCCTCTCAGTACAAGCAGCTGGTACACGGCTCAACTACATTAATGTCAACCAGCAATTCAGCAGCCCTCTTAAAGACTGAGGGCGGGGACAAAATGCAAACGCTGTGCCCTTGGTGACAGCGGTGTCCAGCGTCCTGGGGCTCCATCCACTTAGCCTAGCACTGCAGCCCCATCGCTCAGACCCCTCCTGGCTGTACAGCAGCCAAGTCTGTTCCTCCCTGGAGACTGAGAAACCGAAGGAAGCCCACTCTGTGGTGAGAGACTTTTTCATAAAGGTAGAATCAATATCACCTCTCCCCTAAGGTTGTAATGAAAGAGAGATTTCCATGATAATAGGGTCTAAGCTTGACTGCCCCCCCCAGCCCCCACTCCCCCCTCGGCTTCATTCTCTTACAGGAAGCCACAGTGCCGGTGTGCTGAGGCCACTGTGTTCCCCGGGATCAAGACTCCTTCCTCAGCACCCCTCCCACACACGCTGCGCCAGGCCCCAACTCCTACCCATTATTTTAGGAGCACTGGCTTTATTTTTCTCTATCACATCTTTTTTTTTTTTTTTTTTGCGGTACTGGGGATTGAACCCAGAGATACGCTACCTCCGAGCTACACCCCCAGCCCTATTTTTTATTCTTTATTTTGAAACACGGTCTCACTAAGTTGTGGAGTGCCTCACTAGGTAGCTGAGGCTGGCTGTGAAGCCAGATCCTCCTGTCTCAGCCTCCCAAATGCTGGGATTACAAGCATGCACCACCACATCTTTACAAGGACCTTACATGCCCAACCCCCTGAGCTATGACCTCAGCTCCACCTTCCTCCCCATCGGGACTCCTCCTCAGCCTCCAACACCCTGGCGCTCTCGCTCTCTCACGTTAAGCCCTGTGCTAGCCCGCCTCTCCCGTGGTTCTGCCCTGCCGTCTGCATGCCCGCTTCCGCCCTCCACCTGAAGCTGTGCTCTGGTGGGGTTTTCTCACTGAAGCCTTCCCTGGAAACTGCTCCCCATCAACCCATCCTGACTTGCTTTCCTCTCTGACAATTACTACCACCTTAAACACAGTCTTTCCACTCGAATAGGATCCAGGAGAAACAGGTGCTATTTTGGCCACAGCTGTATCCCAAACTCACAGAACAGCACCTAGCTGAAGACGACAGGGACTCAGTAATTCTTTTCTTTCTTTTTTTTTTTGCAGTACGGGGTTTGGAACCCAGGGGCATTCTACCTCCAAGCTACACCTCCAGCCCTATTTTTATTCTTTATTTTGAAACAGGGTCTAAGTTGCACAGGGCCTCACTAAGTAGATGAGGCTGACCTCGAACCCTGATCCTCCTGTCTCAGCCTCCCAAGTACTGGGATTACAAGCATGCACCACCATGCTCAGCTTTTATTTTTTTATTTTTATTTTTTTGACATACTGAGGATTGAACCCAGGGACATTCTACCTCCGAGCTACACCCCCAGCCCTATTTTTTATTCTTTATTTTGAAGCAGGTTGTCACTAGTTGCAGAGGGCCTCAATGAGTAGCTGAGGCTGCCTGTGAACCTGTGATCCTCCTGTATCAACCTCCCAAGTACTGGAATTACAAGTGTGTGGCACCACACCAGCTTAGTAATTATTTTCTTTTTTTTTTTTTTCTTTTTTTTTGCGGTACTGGGGATTGAACTCAGCAGCATTCTACCTCCAAGCTACCCCCCCCCCAGCCCTATTTTTTATTCT
This sequence comes from Graphiurus murinus, assembly GCA_004027655.1. Classification (NCBI taxonomy): domain Eukaryota; kingdom Metazoa; phylum Chordata; class Mammalia; order Rodentia; family Gliridae; genus Graphiurus; species Graphiurus murinus. The sequence continues at coordinate 5,018 of PVLC010046249.1, read as the reverse complement.
TTATTTTGAAACCGAGTCTCACTAAGTTGTGGAGTGCCTCACTAGGTAGCTGAGGCTGGCCGCAAACCCGGATCCTCCGGTCTCAGCCTCCCGAATGCTGGGATTACAAGCGTGCGCCACCACGCCTGGCTGGTAATTATTTTCTGAGTGAAAGAACAAATTTACTTCCATCTTCACTGCTTCTTATGTAATTTTGATTACCATCAGCCCACATCACCAGCCTACATTACTGTAATAGCCTTTTAATAGGTTTCCCGCATTCAACCTAAAACCAAAGGTGTCATTCTTGCTGCCTAGAGGATAAAGTCCACACTCCTCAACATGGTTCACCAACATCTTGAGCAGCTGGGCATGATGGCGTACACGTGTAATCCCAGTACTTGAGAGGCTGAGACAGGAGGGATCACAGGTTCGAAGCCAGCCTCAGCAACTTAGTGAGATCCTGTTTCCAAATAATAAAATTTTTAAAAGGCTGCGGGTATAGCTCAGAGATACAATGCCCTGGGTTCAATCCCCAACACCACAGAAACAAACAACAACAACATCTGGAGCAGCCCACCTCTTTTCCTGTGCCATGAGTAAGCTCCAGCTGTTCTTTAGCTTCCTGAAGACCTGCTCTCTTTTACTTCTGGGTGTTCCTATACACGCTGCTTGCTTTTTTTTTTTTTTTTTTTTTTTTGTGGTACTGGGGATTGGACTCGGGGGCATTCTACCTCCGAGCTATACCCCCAGCCCTATTTTTTATTCTTTATTTTGAAACAAGTTCTCACTAAGTTGCAGAGGGCCTCACTAGGTAGCTGAGGCTGGCCGAGAACCTGGATCCTCCAGGCTCAGCCTCCCAAATGCTAGGATTACAAGCGTGCACCACCACGCCTGGCTTTACACTGCTTTCTTGATCACATTTTCATCATCCCTCTGGCACCCACTCCTCAGCCTGCTTCCACTTGCCCTTCACGTCTTGGTGCAGTGCCTCTCCCTGAGCCCAGCTTTACTCTCCATAGTTCTAGTTACATGCAGTCAGCTGGCATTTTTATAGCTCGATGACCCACCTAACCCACTCATGTGCTGTCGGAAAGCCAATAGCAGCCTAACACCATGTCAAAACGTCTACACCAACCAGGCACAAACGGCACATGCCTATAATCCCAGTACATGGGAGGCTGAGACAGGAGGATAACAAATTCGACACCAGCCCCAGCAATTTAGCAAGTCCCTCTGCATTTCAAAATAAAAAATAAGCCGGGTGTGGTGGTGCACGCTTGTAATCCCAGTACTTGGAAGGGTGAGACTGGAGGATCCGGGTTCGTAGCCAGCCTCAACTATTAGTGAGGTCCTCTGCAACTTAGTGAGACCCTGTTTCAAATTAAAGAATTAAAAAATAGGGCTAGGGAGCTGGGCGTGGTGGTGCACGCTTGTAATCCCAGCATTCGGGAGGCTGAGACCGGAGGATCCGGGTTCGCGGCCAGCCTCAGCTACCTAGTGAGGCCCTTTGCAACTTAGTGAGACTCGGTTTCAAAATAATGAATAAAAAATAGGGCTGGAGGTGTAGCTCGGAGGTAGAATGCCCCTGAGTTCAATCCCCAGTACCACAAAAAAAAAAAAAAAAAAAAAAAAAAAATAGGGCTAGGGGTGTATCTTGGAGGTAGAATTCCCCTGGGTTCCATCCCTAGTACCACACACAAAAAAAATAAATAAATAATAAAAAATAGGACTGGGGGTGTAGCTCAGAGGTAGAATGCCCCTAGTATAAGGTAGAATGCCCCTGGTTCAATCCATGTGTGTGTGTGTGTGTGTGTGTGTGTGTACATACATACATACATATATATATATATGTATGTATGTATGCATGTATGCATGTACACACACAGGAGCAGAGGAGAGAGAGAGAGAGATGGGGGGAGGGAGAAGACTAAGGAAAACATCACTGACTACATGCAGGTACATGTAACAGTATGATCAACATTTTAGCAGTGTACTTGTTACTTTAAGTATCATTTACTCTTTGTACTTTTTTTTGGTACTGGGGATTGAACTCAGGGGCATTCTACCTCCAAGCTATACCCCCAGCCCTATTTTTAATTCTTTATTTTGAAACAGGGTCTCACTAAGTTGCAGAGAGCCTCACTAGGTAGCTGAGGCTGGCCACAAACCTGTGATCTTCCGGTCTCAGCCTCCCAAATGCTGGGATTACAAGCGTGCGCCACCACGCTCAGCTCTGATTTTATTTCTTATTTGGAAACAGGGTTTCACTAGATTACTGAGAGCCTCGCTAAGTTGCCAAGGCTGGCTGTGAACCTGCTATCCTCCTGTCTCAGCCTCCCAAGTACTGGGATTACAAGTGTGCGTATTCTTTGTACTTTAACGTTAATTCCAACAGGAAGTGAATTGCTATTTGAAAAAGAGAAAAGCCAATGCATCTGTCTGACAAGACACCCCAGAACAAAAACCACATACTACAACTCCTTCCAGTTCATGTATAAATGTCAATTGTTAACATACATTTACTTTTAGACCATTGCTTTTAAGTGACATTCTAATTATACAGCCCATAAGTCACCTTTCTCCTGGCTTTTCTTCTTTTGCACCACTTTTTACCGACTGTCATTCAAATATTATTTAACAGGACAAAAGAGCAAGTTACCAATCAGTTCCAAAGTGCTGCACAGTTCAATCTTTCGGTCTGTACATTTCTATGAACAGCAGATAAATGGTAATCTACAGATCAATGCGCACTAATCCCTTCTAAACAGATGTTGTTTTTTAGCTAGTTCAGGTGATTTCTCTCTACTGCAAATAATCAACGGTGAGGCAAAATAGCTGTATTCAAGTATGGCCAAGAAAAATAATTATTCACAAATAATCATCTTACATCATTTTCCCCATACTTCAGAAGATACAGAGCTGGGCATGGCAGTGCATGCCTGTAATTTCAGTTATTAGGCAGCTGAAACAGGAGGATTACAGGTTCAAGACCAGCCCTGGCATCTTAGCAAGACTCTCAGCGATCTAGTGAGACTCCGTTTCAAAACAAAAGAAAAAAAATTTTTTTGAAGGGCTGGGTATGTAGTTCAGAAGTAGAATGCCCTCATGCCTTGTGTTCAATCCCCATACCACAAAAAAGAAAAAAAGAGAAGGAGGAAAAGAAGAAATGTGATTTCAAATGCTCCTTCCCCCAGGCAAGGAAAAACAAATTAGTTATAGTCACTTCTTCAGGAGCTATTTGGGTTTCATGTCTTATGTATGTATGTATGTATGTATGTATGTATGTATGTATTTGAGGTACTGGGGATGGAACTCAGGGGCATTCTACCTCCGAGCTACACCCCCAGCCCTATTTTTTATTCTTTATTTTGAAACAGGGTCTCACTAAGTTGCGGAGTGGCTCACTAGGTAGCTGAGGCTGGCCTTGAACCCGGATCCTCCGGTCTCGGCCTCCCGAATGCTGGGATTACAAGCTACAAGCGTGGGCCACCACGCCCGGCTTGATGTCTTATTTAAATTCACAGCCCTTAACAAACCTTATGAGAATTTCTTAGCCGGGCCAACACTCCCTGAGCCAATAGCATAAGCCCAAGTTTGAATTCTGAAGCTGTCACCTGGAATGCAACGTTAGGCAAATTCCTTACTCCACACTTCATCTTCCTCAGCTTTATAATGAAGACATCAGTATCTACCTCTTAAGTGGATGGCAGGGTTAACTGAAGTAATGAATAAATGAAAACACTGACACACAATACTCAGTAAATACTCACTTCTGTGTTTACAGATTAACCTACTAAAAAGCCTCACAGCTGGGCGTGGCGGCACTCACACTTATAATCCCAGTTCTTGGAGGTAGACAGGAGGATCGAAGGTTCAAGGACAGCCACCTCAGCAAGCAGTCAGACTTTCAGCAACCTAGAGAGACCCTGTCTCCAAATAAAAATAAACAACTCTGGGGACATAGCTCAGAGGTAGAATGCCCCTGGGCTCAACCCAGTACCACACACACACACACACACACGCACACACAAAAGCCTCACTAAGCCAGGCGTGGTGGTGCATGCCTGTGATCCCAGTACTTGTGAGGCTGAAAGAGGAGGATTACAGGTTTGAGGCCAGTCTCAGCAACTTAGTGAGATACTGTTTCAAAATAAAAAATAGATCTGGGGGTGTTGCTCAGAGATACAATGCCCCTGAGTTCAATCCTCAGTAACACACACACACACACACACACACACACACACACACACACAGCTTCACTATAGTCACAGGAGATCAAAAAATTAAATGGAAGCCCAGAATACAAAAGGGAAATACTAAAAAGAGATACGTCCGGCAATAGCATTCTAGAGGCAGGCAGTTGTCTGCATTAGCTAGGAAAGTGCTGACAAGCCATGGGAAAGGCAAAGACATTTCCAAAGTTACTGTGATTTTATGAAACAAGGAAAAAGAAGCGAAAGAAAACTTGTCCTTCCGAATAGCTTGGCACTCTTAGCAGAAAGCTTGACACAGCTACCTAGAAACTGTGCATGCTGCTTTGACACAGACACTTCTGCAGACAAAATGAAACCAGGATAGGTTGAATATGGTTGTTTATTCGTCCACACCTGTGAGCATCATGTACACCTTAAGACATGCAGGAAGAGTCGAGGGTGCATTAACTCTGTTCTCACAGAATCTAGCAGCAAACTGAGAGAAATAAAGCTGGAAGCCAAAGCCAGGCGTGGTGGCGCATGCTTGTAATTCCAGTACTTGGGAGACTGAGACGGGAGGATCCAGGTTCCCAGTCAGCCTCAGCTACTTAGTGAGGCCCTCCACAACTTACTGAAACCCTGTTTCAGAGCCGGGCGTGGTGGCGCACGCTTGTAATCCCAGCATTCGGGAGGCTGAGACCGGAGGATCCGGGTTCGCAGCCAGCCTCAGCTACCTAAGTGAGGCACTCCGCAACTTAGTGAGACCCGGTTTCAAAATAAGGAATAAAAAATAGGGCTGGGGGTATAGCTCGGAGGTAGAATGCCCCGGAGTTCAACCCCCAG
>PVLC010046248.1:0-11497 GCA_004027655.1 Graphiurus murinus | reverse complement strand
GGCATTCTACCTCCAAGCTATACCCCCAGCCCTATTTTTTATTCTTCATTTTGAAACAGGGTCTCACTAAGTTGCGGAGTGCCTCACTAGGTAGCTGAGGCTGGCCGAGAACCCGGATCCTCCAGTCTCAGCCTCCCGAATGCTGGGATTACAAGCATGCGCCACCACACCAGGCTCACCTCCGGCCCTACATGTATATATAAAATTCAGCACAGCACAGGTAGAGTGATCAGTGGTTTCCCCTCCTGATCGTGGGGCTGCTGGGAGCTCACTGTCACCACCCAGCAACATGCACGAGAAAGGATTGTACCACAATTGGGAAAAGATAAAAAAAAAAAAAATCAGGATTTGAAGTACAATTTCCATTGAATGTATATTGCTTTCACACCATTGGTAAAGTTAGAAAATCAAAAGTGGGAAGATTCCAAGTGAAGCTATAGGCATGATGCCTCTTGAGTTTGGTGCTGGGGATTGAACCCAGGGGCATTCTACCTCCGAGCTACACCCCTAGCCCTATTTGTTTTATCCTTTATTGTGAAATAGGGTCTCACTAAGTTGCAGAGGGCCTCACTAAGTAGCTGAGGCTGGCCGCAAACCCAGATCCTCCGGTCTCAGCCTCCTGAATGCTGGGATTACAAGCGTGTGCCACCACGCCAGGCTCACCTCCAGCCCTTTTTATGTTTTTGTTTTGAAGCAGGGTCTCTCTAGGTTGCTGAGAGTCTCTCTAGATTGCTGAGGCTGTCTTTGAACCTGTGATCCTTCTGTCTCAGTCTCCCGAGTGCTGGGATTACACACCGCGGATGATGCCTCTTCCCCCTAATTTCCTCAGCGTTACACAGCCCCAGTACAGTGATCTCAACCAGATGTGACATTGATCCAAGACCATTATCTAATCTATAGTTCACGTTCACGTTTTAGCAAGTGACTCAATAATGTCTTTTATAGCAATTTCGTCGTCTGGCCCAGGATCTGACCCGGCACACACATCGCATGAGTGTCCTGTCTCTTTATTCTCTGGCTGTGTCTTTCTGGGACAGCTCCTCAGTCCTTCCCTGTCCCCTGCCTTCCCTGAAAGGAGAAGAGTGCAGGGCGGTTGTTCTGTGGCTGTCCCTCGATTTGCATTTGTGACTCAGCCTGATACTACGAACTTGGGCTGATGGTGTCCGCCTCAGTGCATCCTGTCAGTGACACCCAAGGTGTCACTGTGTCACAGGCTGGTGTGTTCCCTTTGATGGCTTGCTTAAGGTCTTATCCATCATCTGGCCTCTACCAATTTTCTCTCTCACTTTTTTTTTTTTTTTGGCACTGGGAATTGAACTCAGGGGCATTCTACCTCCGAGTTATACCCCAAGCCCTATTTTATTCTGAAACAGAGTTTCATTCAGTTGCTGAGGGCCTTGCTGAATTGCTGAGGCTGACTGCAAACCTGCGATCCTCCTGTCTCAGCCTCCCAAGTACTAGGATTACAGTGTGTGCTACTGAGCCACACTCAATTTTCTCACCTTTGAAGTGGGGCTATGAGCTGGGCGTGGTGGCGCACACCTATAATCCCAGTACTTGGGAGGCTGAGACAAGAGGATTGCAGATTTGCAGGCAGCCTTAGCAACTTAACGAGGCCCTCAGCAACCTAGTGAGCCCCTGTTTCAAAATAAAATAGGGCTGGGGGTGTAGCTCAGAGGTAGAATACCCCTGGGTTGAATCCCTGGTCACACACACACACACACACACACACACACACACACACACACACACACACACACCCCTGATCCCACAGGCAGGGTTGGTGGGAGCAAAGTGCATTTGGGGGCTGAGACAGGAGGATCACAAGTTCGAAACCAGCCTCAGCTATTTAGCGAGACCCTCTGCAACTTAGTGAGACCCTGTTTCAAAATTTAAAAAAATAGGACTGGGGGTGTAGCTTGGAGGTAGAATGCCTCTGGGTTCAATCCCTAGTACCGCAAAAAAAAAAAAAAAAAAAAAGAGGAAAGTGCATTTAGCACCTGCTCTGGAGCGTCTGAGCTTGCCCCACTCCCTGGGGCGTTATGGGGTTAAAGGGTGCAGGGTTGTAGGCTACAGCGGGGGATCCAGCGAGCGTCCCGTCTGAGGGTGACAGGGCCCTCCTCTGTTCTCCGCACAGACCCGCCCCTCGCCCCAGACCTGACGGCCTTCCTGGAGCTGCAGGCCGGGCTCACGGGCATCCTCCACTGCTCCGTGCTCAGTGAGCCCCTGGCCACGCTGGTGCTGTCTCACGAAGGCCAAGTTCTGGCCTCCAGCTCCGGAGAGAGCCTCGATAACCCCCGCTTCAGCGTCTCCTCTGCTCCCAACTCCCTGCGCCTGGAGATCCGAGACCTGCACCCCGACGACAGTGGGGAGTACGCGTGCTCAGCCAACAACTCCCTGGGAAACGCCATCTCTACCCTGGACTTCCAGGCCAATGGTAACGTGGGCAGGGGCCGCAGCAGGGTGGTGGAGGGAGACAGAGAGGAGGCACGCTCTTCTCGCTAGGACTCCTTCAGACCCAATTGGGCTGAACTCTAGCTGGCTGGGTCACATCGAAGACCTTGGCTATACAGTCATCCCAGCCTCAGAGGTTCCTAGAAGGCAAGGCAAAAAGAGAAATGTGGCAGATTGCATTATTCCTTTTGCACACACCCTGACTCTGAACTTGGGGAGAGGGGCTCTTCACAGGCATTTGTTTTTCCTTTATTAAGTTTTTGGAGTGAGTTCTGTGCTAGGAGTCTGAGGTGAGAGGCAAAATAGGAGAGCAGGCCGGGCGTGGTGACACATGCTTGTAATCCCAGTACTTGGGAGGTTGACAGGAGGATCACAGGTTTGCGGCCAGCCTCAACTACTTGTGAGGCCCTCCACAACTTAGTGAAACCCTGTTTCAAAATAAGGGCTAGGGGTGTAGCTCAGAAGTAGAATACCCCTGGGTTCAATCCCCAGTACTGCAAACAAAACAAAACAAAAACAAACAAACAACAACAAAACCAGACAAGCAGCAGGGTCTCTAAGTTGCTGGTGTGTGCTGCCCTGCCCTTCTGAGGCCCTGGCAGACACAGCCAAATGCTCCAGCTAGTTCTTCTGACCTGGGCCTGGGCTCTGCCTCTGAGTCCTTCTCAAATGTGTTTCGACCAGCTACTACCAGTAGATCCCAGTTGGCACCCAGGGCCAAACGTCCCGGCTCTACCAAAGCGCAGGCCTGCCTACGGGCGTGTGGGAGAGGAGAGACCCGGGGCTTCCCTCGGCAGGTGGCATGAGAGGTGACGGGCCTCAGACGCCCCCAAGCCTCCTCTCTCCTCCCCCGCCAGTGGCCCGCCTGATCATCAGCCCGGCCGCCGAGGTGGTGGAAGGGCAGGCGGTGACTCTGAGCTGCCGGAGTGGCCGGAGCCCCACGCCCGACACTCGCGTCTCCTGGTACCTGAACGGAGCCCTGCTTCTCGAGGGACCCAGCAGTGACCTCCCGCTCCCCGCCGCCTCCAGCAGCGACGCAGGCTCCTACCACTGCCGGGTCCAGGACGGCCACAGGACCAGCGGCTCCTCCTCGCCCGCCGTCCTCACCGTGCTCCGTGAGAGGCCTTGCCCCAGCCCCAGCCTCCTGCGGGGACCACCGCCATGTCCTTCAGGCCCTCCTGACCCCTCCTGCCCCGGGGTCTGCACCAGGAGGGTGGTCGCAGGCCTGGCTGCTGTGGGCCTCTGCGCCCAGGGCAGAAGTTGGGGAAATGAGGCTGGGGCCTCCTCTACTCCCCGAGGCCTGTCCCTACCTTCACAGCCGCCATGGCCCTGTACCCACGCTTTGTCCCCCTGGGTGGCCCCGGGATGCCATACTCCTATGCATGTGCACAGGCTCCGCTTCCTGCCAAGGGCGGATGCGCCATGTCAGCCAGAGAGGCTGCGTCCTGTTCAGGGCACTTAAACTCCAGAAGGTCTCCCCTCTGGCTGTGTGCCGGCACGGTGTCCGGGACCCTGGTGAGGGCAGCCGTGTCGTCAGGGTTCGGGGTGTCTAAGAGAGATTGTGTGGGGGCCTTGACTGCAGGCTTTCTTTGGGGCGTCCATCTTGGGACCCCTCTAGAAAGAGGCCTTTTCTGGCATTCTCTAGAGTCCTGGGAGCTGGCTTGGAGATCAGAGATCAGAGGCAGGATGGGGAGGGTGGGGAGCCGGGCAGGAACAGGGAGCGAGGCTCTCGGGAGCAGGTGGGGCTTGTGCACGATGGCCACCAGCCCGTAAGGCACCTTTGTCCCAGCTCAGAAATGGCTCTCCTGGGAATATTCAACCCAGCCCCGGGGCACAGCTTGGAGCGGGGAGTGCACCCCCTGCACAGCTGCTGTGGCCCCTCTGGGCACAGGAGCAGAGCCAGCCGGGGGTGGCCCCGGGGTCCTTGCAGTAGGCACAGGATGAGCGTCCACTCTTCCTCCCCACAGACCCCCCTCGCCAGCCCGTGTTCACCGCCCGGCTGGACCTCCACGCTGCTGGAGCCGAAGCCGGGCGGCTCGGCCTCCTCCTGTGCCGTGTGGACAGCGATCCTCCCGCCCAGCTCCGGCTGCTCCACGAGGGCCGGGTTGTGGCCAGTTCACTGCCATCGAGGGGCTGCTGCAGCGCCCCGGGGAGCTGTTCCCAGCGCTCGAAGGTCACCACAGCCCCCAACTTGCTGCGTGTGGAGATTCATGACCCGGTGCTGGAGGACGAGGGCGCGTACCTGTGTGAGGCCAGCAATGCGCTGGGCAACGCCTCTGCCTCGGCCACCTTCAGTGCCCAGGGTGAGGGGGGGACGAGGCCTCTGCTCCCCGCTCCTGAGAGGAGAGGAGGGCCCAACAGGAAAACCCGCCCGGGAGGCTTTGGACCCTTCCCGTGTATATTAGCTTGTTTTGTTATTTTATTTTTGTTTTTCAGTCACTGTAACCAAACTATCTGACAAGAACAACTTAGAGGGGGAAATACTTATGTGGGTTCAAGGTTTTAGCGGCTCAGTCTATCTATGGTTGGGCAGCTTCAAGGCAGAGACAGCGCGGTGGCAGGGTGTGGTGGAGGAGCACTGTCCCACTCACTGCAGCCAGAAGGAGAGAGAGAGAGAGAGAGATGGGGGGGCCAGGGACAGGCAGCATCCCCAAGGCCACACCCCCAGTGACCCGCCACCTGCAGTCGTGTCCACCTCTGAACCTTGCTGCAGTGGGGATATGCGTTCAACTCGAGAGCTTTTTGGGGAAACATTCCCTATGCAAACCACAACGCCGTGCTGTTTCTGGTCGGGGGCCAGGCCTGGGCTGCGCGGCTGAGCTCTCCCCTCGGCCACACCTGTCCCCAAACCTTTACTCGTGTCCACCTCTCGTGGCTCCCGTGGGTGTCTCCGGCTCCTCTGGGGAGGAGCTCAGAGTGGAGTGAGCCCGCGTTTCCTTCTCTCCAGCCACCGTGCTGGTCATCACGCCGTCAGACACGCCCCAGGAGGGCACGGAGGCCAACCTGACATGCACTGTGAACCGGGAAGCTGCCGGCAGTCCCGCCAACTTCTCCTGGTTCCGGAATGGGGCGCTGTGGGCCCAGGGTCCCCTGGAGACCGTGACGCTGCTGCCCGTGGCCAGAACCGACGCTGCGCTCTACGCCTGCCGCCTCCTCCTGGAGACCGACACCCAGCTGTCTGCTCCCGTGGTCCTGACTGTTCTCTGTGGGTGCCGGGCTTGGAGGGAGGAGAGTCCCGGGCAAACGGGGCTGGCGCTGAGGTCCGGGGAGGCGGGAGCCGGGCCTGGGCACGCTCAGGGTGGACCTGGGCCGTGTGCGCAGAGGGATGGGGACACCGAGTGGCCGCTGGGTTGCGGAGCCTTGAGTCCCCCTGTTCCTGCAGATCCCCCGGACCCTCCAAAGCTGTCGGCCCTGCTAGACGTGGCCCGGGGCCGCCTGGCTGTGTTTGTGTGCACGGTGGACAGTCGTCCCTCGGCCTGGCTGGCCCTGTTCCATGGGGAGCGTCTCCTGGCCACCAACCTGGGACCCCAGCTCCCAGCGCACGGCAGGACCCAGGCCAAGGCCACGGCCAACAGTCTGCACCTGGAGGTCCGAGAACTGGGCCTCGGGGATTCTGGAAACTACCGCTGCGAGGCCACAAATGTTCTTGGATCAGCCAACACCTCACTCTTCTTCCAGGTCCGGGGTGAGTGGCGGTTCTCTGAGGATGCAGCACACCCTGAGGTCCGGTGGGAGGGGACTTTCGTCAGACTTTGGGCTGGGTGTTGTGAATTTTGTGCAGAAATGTGAATCTTTTTCGGTCTTGGTTAGGGGGCAGTTGCCAGCCAGCCAGCAGAAAGCTTCCCTTTGCCTCCTGCTGGATTTCTCCCTCGGTTCTAGGAGTTGAACCCCCTCTGCTCAGCAGTGAGAGGAAACTAAGCCTCATGCCTGCTGGGCAGGCACTCACTGCTGACCTAAGCCCCCAGGACTCCCCTTTAAAAAAAAATTCAGACAGGGTCTTGCTAAGTTGTCCAGGCGAGCCTCAAACTTGTGATTCTCTGCCTCAGCCTCCCCAGTGGCTGGCTGGGTTTGTAGGTGTGGGCACTGTGCTGGATCCCACAGATATTTTCACCTGTAATAACTGCAGCAGCTACTAGGAGGTCACGGCGATTGTACAAGGTGGCTTGCTTGGTTGGAGTGCTTTCTGACATAACTTATTTTGTAATAGTAAAATTTTGGCTAGGCATGGTGGTGCATACCTGTGATCCTGGTGTGTGCAAGGCTGAGACAGGAGGATCGCCTGTCTCAGGGACATTCTACCTCCGAGCTACACCCCTAGCCCTGGTTTTTATTCTTTATTTTCTGAAACAGTCTCACTAAGTTGTGGAGGGCCTCACTAAGTAGCTGAGGCTGGCCTCGAACCTGCAATCCTCCTGTCTCAGCCTCTCAAGTACTGGGATTACAATTGTGCGCCACCACGTCCGGCTCTTTTCTTATTTATTACAAATATTTCACAGGCCAGGAAATTGAGGGTCAGAGTCTTGGGAGCTGGCACAGGGGCGTATGACTTGCAGGTTCAGCCAACTCTGGACTGACTTGGTTCTGCTCCAGGGCTGGGCGGGAGAGGGCTGCTAACCTCCCCTTCCAACCCTCGGCCACACACTGAGTCCAGTTCACAGTCTCGACAATGGCCTTTGGGGTGACCTACACCCCCCTACTTCAGTGCTTTGTGGTTCAGACCAACATTTGTCGAGGGCTAACACAGGCAGGCGTGCTCTCTGGCGCTGCTGCCACAGGCCACCCGAGCCTGGTTCCCAGGAGCCTCACCCTCTGGGATAAGAGATATCAGCAAGACCACAGCTCCAGGTGGGTGGGAAATGCCAGGCCAGAGCCTGGGCAGCGAGCTGGCTGCAGGAGAAACAGGCCTGGAGCTGCGGGCCCTGGGAAGCGGCCAGGAGGGGGCGCTGTGACTCCCAGACACAGGCGTCCTCTGCTTCTCCCTGCAGGAGCCTGGGTCCAGGTCTCGCCATCGCCTGAACTCCAGGAGGGCCAGGCCGTGGTCCTGAGCTGCCAGGTGCCCGTGGGGTCCCCCCCGGGGACCTCATACCACTGGTATCGGGATGGCCAGCTCCTCCCGGAGTCGAACTCCGCCACGCTCCGCTTTGCAGCCATAACTCTGAAGCAGGCCGGGGCCTACCATTGCCAAGTGCAGGCCTCAGACTCTGCAACCACCAGCCTGGCCACCCCGGTCAGCCTCCACGTGTCCTGTAAGGGTGTCCCCCCATCTGCGCTTGGGGGAGGGGAGGGGACTCTGCCACCGAGACAGAGCACCCTGACCGCTCCCCACCTGGTGTAGACACCCCACGCCAGGCCACGCTCACCGCCCTGATGGACACCGGCCCGGGGCGACTGGGCCTCCTCCTGTGCCGTGTGGACAGTGACCCTCCGGCCCAGCTGCGGCTGCTCCATGGAGACCAGCTTGTGGCCTCTACCCGGCTCGGTGTGGCAGAACCTGCAGGCAGTGCTGCCCGGCTGCAGGTGGCAGTGACCCACAATGCCCTGCGCCTGGAGATTCACAACACCACGCTGGAAGACGAGGGCGTGTACACTTGTGAGGCCACCAACACGCTGGGCCGGGCCTCCGCCTCAGCCCACTTTGACGCCCAGGGTCAGTGTGTGCGTATGTGTGCGTGTGTGCGTGTGTGCATGCGTGCGCGTGCATACATGCATGTGTGCATGCATATGTGTGTGCGCGTGCATGCGTGTGTGTGCATGCATGTGTGTGTCTCCTGAAAGAGCAGAGAGGAGGTGGGAGAGGACTGCAGAAGCCTAGCAGTATCAGGGCAGTCTCTATTCCCACCCTGCCTAAGGCTGGCAGTCTCTTGAGTTTCATGGAAGAGCCTTTTTTAAGCATGGAATGTTCCATGGATGCTCAGTGGGTAAAACCAACCAGGAAGAGCATCCCAAGGGGAGCCTCAGCAGTGTGGGGAGGCCTCGTTCCCCTCATTTACCCCGACCTGGGTCAGGGATGGGATCGGGGCCCTGCAGGGCCCTCAGGGCTGTGCTGGGGTCACCCAGGGATCTCTGAGTCCTTTGTACAGGCTTCACAGAGCTCACGGGGTCACCTGCACAGACGGGAAGCCTCCCACGAGGCCTCGAGGCCCTCACTTTGTCCCCGTGGCCCCCTTCTCCTTAGCTGTGAGTGTGCAGGTGTGGCCCCAGTCCTCCGTGCAGGAGGGGCAGCAGGTGAACCTGACCTGCCTCGTGTGGACCGCCAACCTGGAGCCGCTCACCTACACCTGGTACCAGGCTGGGGCGCAGCGCCCGGGCGCCCGTTCCATCGTCCTGCCCAGCGTCACCGTCGCAGATGCCTCCGAGTACCGCTGTGGCGTGGGGCTCCCGGGCCAGGCACCCCGCCTCTCCAGACCTGTCACCCTGGACATCCTCTGTGAGTCTGGTTGGACGCCGGGTGGGGTTGGAAGGAACGACGGTCACTCACGGGGACCAGGGCACGGCCCGAGCCCCCCGGGATCCACACAGGGACTCAGCGCCCAGCCGGCTAACGGAACACTGGACCCAGGGCATTAGAGGTGGGCAGTGGGGCAGGTCCAGTGGGGACAGAGGAGCAGCATCCCTGACAGGACGACTGGGAGGCCCCTGGCGGGGCAAGGCCCCCCGGAGTTCCAGTGCCATCTGCAAACGAGTCGGCCTCTTGCATGCCTGCTGGTCCCCGCAGATGCCCCCCGCCGCCTGCACCTGACCTACCTCCTGGAGAGCCACAGCGGGCAGCTGGCCCTGATACTGTGCACCGTGGACAGCCGTCCACCTGCCCAGATGGCCCTCCACCGCGCCGGCCGCCTTCTGGCCTCCTCCACTGCAGCCTCTAGCCCCAACACTTTACGCCTGGAGCTGCGGGAGCCACGGCCCAGCGACGAGGGCCTCTACAGCTGCTCCGCCCGCAGCCCCCTGGGCCACGCCAACGCCTCCCTGGAGCTGCGGCTAGAGGGTGAGGTGGGGCCAGGCCCGGCCGCAGGGCGGGGAGTCAGCGGTGGCGTCCGGCCGGGCCCAGCTCACCCTGGCCTCCTTGGTTCAGGCGTACGGGTGACACTCGCTCCGTCAGCTGCTGTGCCCGAGGGGTCCCCTGTCACAGTGAGCTGTGAGGACACCGCTGCCCAGCCGCCCGCCCTCTACGCCTGGTACCACAATGGCCGCTGGCTGCAGGAGGGGCCAGGCGCCTCCCTGGAGTTGCCGGCGGCCACCCGGGCCCACGCGGGGGCCTACGCCTGCCAGGTCCAGGATGCCCAGGGCACGCGCAGCTCCCGGCCGGCGGCCCTGCGAGTCCTCTGTGAGCAGGGCACCCTCCGGGGGCTGTCCCCGGGAGGGCGGGCATGGGGCTGTAGTGGCCAAGGAATGGCACTTGGAAACAAGGCATAGGTGATGAGGAAAGAGACCCGTGGACGCGGGGCCCCGGGGAAGGAGCCCACGGAAGCACCCCACACTGCTACGCCACTGCTAGGAGCAACCATTCGTCCAGGGGCTTCAGCCTCGGTGTCGGGCAGCGGGCCGGGGGCAGCAGAGGGTGCCTGGGTGAGTCCCCGTCTGTGCCCCGCCCCGCCCCAGATGCTCCTCGGGATGCCGTCCTGTCCTCCTTCCGGGACTCCAGGGCCGGGCCCGTGACCGTGGTACAGTGCGCCGTGGACAGTGAGCCGCCCGCCGAGCTAGCCCTGTCGCACAACGGCAAGGTGCTGGCCACCAGCGGGGGGCTGTCTGGGTCGGCGCCAGGGACGGGCCACGTCCGGGCGGCCCACAACGTGCTGAGGC
This sequence comes from Graphiurus murinus, assembly GCA_004027655.1. Lineage (NCBI taxonomy): Eukaryota > Metazoa > Chordata > Mammalia > Rodentia > Gliridae > Graphiurus > Graphiurus murinus. The sequence continues at coordinate 1,243 of PVLC010046248.1, read as the reverse complement.
TGCAGGTGCGGGACGTGCGCGCAGGCGAAGGGGACACCTATGTGTGCACGGCGCGCAACGCGCTGGGGTCGGTCAGCACCACCCGGCAGCTGCAGGCAGAAGGTGAGTGCGGGGGAGGGGGGAGGCGGCTTGGGTTTGGGGTGCAGGAGTCCACGAGAGGGGCTGGGGACTCCTGTCCTGGGAGCTGCGGTGTAGGAATGAAGGATCCTCTTCTCACTCTCCATCTGAGGAGACGGACACAGCCCCACCCTGCAAGGCAGATCCAGGACTGCTCCCCGCAGTGCCCAGGCGCAGGACTAGCGCTCCCTGACCACCTTCCCGCCCTCCGCCTGCAGGTGTGCGAGTGGTGGCCGAGCCAGGCCTGGACGTGCCCGAGGGAGCGGCGCTGAACCTGAGCTGCCAGCTCCCCGGCGGCCCCAGGCCCGTGGGCAACTCTACCTTCGCGTGGTTCTGGAACGGCCGGCCACTACACACACAGCCTGTGCCCACCGTCACTTTCTCCCGCGTGGCCCGTGCCCAGGCTGGGCTGTACCACTGCCGGGCCGAGCTCCCCACCGGCCCCACTGCCTCGGCCCCCGTCATGCTGCGCGTGCTCTGTGAGTGGGAGCCCCTCCCTGCCTCCGTCTTCCCACATAGCCCATGCCCATCTCAGGTCCTCCTCGGGTCTGTGAGGAGCTCGGCTTCGCGGGTGTGGAGTCCTGGGTAGGAATCCTGGCTCTCCCATCAACTCTGCGGTTGCATGCGCTTGTGCATCTTGTGGTTTGGTTTCCTCATCTGTGAAAGGGGAATTATGTCCGTCCCCTCTCTTGGGAGGAGTACAAGGGAAAGAGCACATTGAGTGGCTAGCACACAGTAGGCTCTTGTCAGTCTTGGTCTCCCACCCCAGTCTTCACCAATGCCCATGGTGTATCAGTCAGCTATTGCTACATAACAAGCTACCCCAAACTCACAATTCTGCCTACTTTGGGGCCAGAAATATGGGCTGGGTTGGGCTGGGCAGTTCTGCTGGTCTCACTGGCTGGCTGCAGTTGTCCAGTGACTCCACAGAGGCTAAACGGTCTAAGAGGGCCTCATCCTCCAGGTTACGGTTGGGCCACGTGCCCAGCAGGCTGGCCTGGGCTTTGGAGGCTTCAAGACCTCTTGAGGTCTAGCTCGAGTCCACCATGTCACTTCTGCCTTTAGTTGGTCAAAGTGAGTCGCAGGCTCAAGGGTGAGGAAATAGGTTCCAGCTCTTCATGGAGGG
>PVLC010046247.1:0-11499 GCA_004027655.1 Graphiurus murinus | reverse complement strand
GACTCAGAACAGAGGCTTATATGTCTGCTTCTGGCCAATCAGGACTTGACTCGTATCTGAGCTCCGATTGGTCAGGAAAGCTAGCCTGCACATAAGCTGACATTGCTGTTTTACCACAACGCCTTACTTTACTGCACTGAGGTACTTTACTGCAGTTGCCATCTCTTAGGCGCAACAGCTTCACCGCTCCCAACAGTGAAGTAGAGAATTTATTTTAAAATGTGTCCACTGGCTAGAACACTTACCTTGTGAACCTTCGCTTCCCCTTTCCTCTCAGGGTAGATTACATCCAAGAAGTTGTGTCTGCAAATACCGCTGCTCCCTAAGAATTTGAAGGTCTAACCAAGATGAGAGAAGTGTGCTGGTGTGTTTTGTGTGTGGAAGGGGGACCCTGGGGTGAGAAAAACTCGAAGTGGTCACAAGGCTTCTGTGGTGTCCAGGGACTATCATGCTGTGATTACCCAGCCACCTCCCCCCCCCTTTTAACTCAAGGACTCAAGGACAAAAAGCCTGTTAAAGAACTATTATCATTTCCACTGTGGTTGACTCCATCAGAAAAACACACCACGTGGTGGCGCATGCTTGTAATCCTAGCATTTGAGGATCCCGGTTCGCAGCCAGCCTCAGCTACCTAGTGAGGCACTCGGCAACTTAGTGAGACTCGGTTTCAAAATAAAGAATAAAAAATAGGGCTGGGGGTGTAGCTCGGAGGTAGAATGCACCTGGGTTTAATTGCCAGCACCGCAAATAAATAAATAAATAAATAAATAAATAAATAAATAAATAAATAGAAAAGAACAGACTGTTGGGAGCCGGAAGGCCAGTCAGAACTGGAATTCACACTTTGAGGGAATTCTCCCTCTGCAGCCACAGTGACAATGTAAAACAGGTTCTATCGTCATCCTGCTGTGACACTTATCTAAAAAGGAGATCAACCTTGACCAATCATGTAAGCCCACATAAGCTTTCCTGACCCCACCTGACCCCACCCCTCACCACAAGGTACTTAAGCTTCCTCCTTTAATAAAAAATTGAGGCTTGATCAGAATCCTGTCTTGCCTCCATTCTTTCAAGTCCCTTGTTTGTCTCATTCCCTTAGGATTAGCAGCCTCGGTCTCCCGTTCACAACCCCCGCTGGCCGGGGCATTCAACAGACCCGTAAAAATTTCATAGAGGACAAATGCTTTAAGAGAAATACAACACACCAAATAACATATTTCATTGAAGAAAAGTTATTTGGGGAGGCTGAGACCGGAGGATCCGGGTTCGCGGCCAGCCTCAGCTACTTAGTGAGGCACTCCGCAACTTAGTGAGACTGGGTTTCAAAATAAAGAATAAAAAAAAAAAAAAAAAAGTTATTTGGAAAGAAAAATAATAATTGACAGTTAAATTATTTCTTAAGGGTATCAGGCAAAATATTAGCAACATAAAACAAAAATAAAAATAAAACCAAGCGGGGATATTTATGCATATATTAATTTGCATATGTACACATACACATATATTGATGCACACATTAAAACAAAATATAATTAAAAATACAATTTTTCCCCAAACCAGTACTCCTCTCCACAAAGGTAATAGAGAAAGGTAACATTTTTATTACTGAATAAGCATCAAGAATGGGATGTTCTTCACAAGGAATCACTAAGACTTTGAAAAGCAGAAGGAGAGATATCACCCTTTTGTCGGCTGAGCAGAAACAACCCATTATACAAATGTTTTCAAGACAAAACAACATGAGAGGACCTGTGTCATTTGTCACACATAGCTCATCCTAACTTTATCATGGTAATTGGGGACATCGCCTGTGCTAGCTAGCTAATTGGCTTTATCCAAAGGAGAAACAATCTTTTCATATCTTTAAACAGGAGTTAGATTTGCAGATTGAAATAGCTTATTATTATTATTAAATGCTAGGTGATAGAATAATGACTTCTAAAGAACTTAACTTTTATCTTCAAAATAGAAACATGATAAAACTGATACAGATTTCTAAACCTTTTCTTTTTTTTTTTTAACAAAAATAGATCTGTATGTGTGATATTTAAGAAAAAAAGAATTTATTTATTTATTTTATTTTTTTTTTTTTTTTTGCAGTACTGGTGATTGAACCCAGGGGCATTCTACCTCTGAGCTACATCCCCAGCCCTATTTTTTATTCTTTATTTTGAAACAGGGTCTCACTAAGTTGTGGAGGGCCTCACTAAGTAGCTGAGGCTGGCTGAGAACCCAGATCCTCTGATCTTAGCCTCCTAAGTACTGGGATTACAAGTGTGCGCTACCACGCCTGGCTAGAAAATAATTTTTAAAAATTAAAATTAGCAACATGAATATGGGTAGCATGATGTACAGGATCTTCACTTGTCCCTAATGGTTTTGATTAGGTCAATACTAGTTAAAAACAAAACAAGTCTGAGGCAAATTTGTTTTGGTTGGAACAATTCTGTGTATAAAGGTATACTACTCTATATAGGTTTCTTTCATTGTTGATATACAAATAGTGTAGCTCTAAATGAAGGAATGAAAGAATTCAAATTTTTTCTGTTTAGTAAATGCAGTAATTAATATCTTCTGCAGAATAGCATACTAGTGCATAGCTTCAGTGGTAAGAAAAGTGTTATTAACCTTAAGGGAAAACCTAAAAAAAAAAAAAATCAAATTTAACACTAAGGCCTGACATGGTGGCATACACCTGAAATCCCAGTACTCAGGAGGCTGAGGCAGGAGGCTATCAAGTTCTAGGACAGCCTCAGAAAATAATGAGACTCTCATCAACCTAGTGAGACTCTGTTTCAAAATAAAAATAAAAACAAGGGTGGGGGTGTGGCTCAGAGGTAGAATTTCCCTAGATTCAGTCCTCAGTACCACCAAAACAATAAAATAAAATAAAAATAACACTAAGGAAAAAAAAAAAAAACAGAATTGGCTTCATGTTGGTAGTAAATATAATCTATCAGTGTTACTTCTTCCTAGGATCTAGAAAAGTACATTTGGAAATGTGTTCAATATTTGCGGACATCTATCTCTTTATTAAAATGTAAACACAGTTATTCTTGGGATCAATTGAAGTATTTTTTTTAAATATCAACTATTCAATCAGAATAGAAATTGGGGAGAAGGGTAAATGCTAACTATCAATAGTAGTTGAAAGTATATCTATCCATCCTGGCTAAGAAAGCAAAAGATTGGACGTCCTTTAGAATAAGATTGGATGTCCTTTGCTGATTTTGTTTTTGTCTTTTTATTTATTAAGAGACCCTGCAGGGGATGCTGTAACAAACCTTGATGTGGATACACAACCTTTTCTGTGAATAAGTGAAATACTATATTCTCACGGACATGTACTAGCAGAAATTAGTAATCACTAAATAATCATCAAATCATCCAACAAAAACGAGAAGTTAAAGAGTATAAGATATAGTAAAATGTATTTTACTCACATAAAATGTATTTAAATCACTTCCATCTATTCCATTTTCAGATTCATTAATAAATGGACTATGGATCTTGGGATTTACTGCTTCTACACATTCATGTGTCAATATTTTGTTTGTTTGTTCATGTGATACTGGAGGTTAAACACAGGGTCATTCTACTTCCATGCTACACCCTAAGGACTTTTTATTTTATTTATTATTTATTTATTTACTTTTGTTTGGAAACAGGGTCTCTCTATGTTGCTGAGAGTTTCACTTAGTTGCTAAGGATGGTGTTGTACTTGCAATCCTCCTGTGTCAGCTTCTCAAGTACTAAAATTATAGGCATGAACCACCATGCCTGGCTCATCTTTCCATCTTGATCTATATATTTAGAAGAAAATATAGTTGTCTTGATACTGTAAAATCAAATTACCCAAATAATTTGAATCAAAAGGCTCCTTATGAAAAATACATGTTGTTACTCTATTACACTTTGCAATCAGCTGAAGTATTTTCCTATATTTCTACCTTTAGTTATAGCAAGAACACTATATAAGAAATATTTGGTAACATTAAGGTAAGAGATCAAACTTCAGTGGTATGCCAATGAACAGCTTTGGGGCACCTATATAATTATAATCTGCAACAACCCTTTCAAGTGACCCTGAAAACCTGAAAATTCAAGAGAAAAATGTCTTTATGTGCAAATTAACTAGATCACAGTTCTTAAACCATTTTAAAAAAGAAATTCCAGACAAAACTTCTAAAATTTCTTCAAAGTAGCTTAGATATATCTGATAGACAGGTAGAAGCAGCAAAAGAAAATTATCTTAAAGGGGCAGAAAATTCAGGTACATTCATTTGATTCAAAGCAATAAGTTAGCCTTTGAAAGATAATTTTAAGAAGGAAGGCTTGGGGCAAAGTACCAATAGTTCGGTATTCTGATATAGAATTGAATACCTGGAGCAGGTAATATGTTCTTTATACTACAAGATTATTTTGAAATTACTTATCAAATAAAAGTATTAAATATTGCTGCAAAAGATACCTAGCAAAATATTTTATTGAAATCTATATATGAAAATAATACATTAAATATAATGCCCTAAAAAGGACAAAAGAAATAAATTAACACTTTTTAATTACATTGATGTATTTTCTTTTTATTTCTTGAAATAGATTTTTTTAGCCGGGCTCAGTGGAATACACCTTTAATCTGAGCACTTGGGAGGCTGAGCCAGGAGGATAACAGGTTTCAAGCCAGCCTCAGCAATTTAATCAGGCCCTCAGCAACTTAGTGAGACCACTGTTTCAAAACAAAAAAAAATAAAATAAAATAGGGCTGTGGATGTAGCTCAGAGGCAGAACACCCTTGAGTTCAATCACTAGCACAGAATAAAATAAAAAGGATTAATTTTGGATGAATTTTAAATTAACAGCAAAACTGAGGGAAAATACAGTTATATTTATTCATTCTCTACACATACATTGCCAAAATCCCTCACTAGAGTGTTACATATGTTAAAACTGATGATGCTACATTGACATGTCATTGTCACCCAGAGTTCACTCCAGGTGTTGTTCTTCTATTAATTTAGATAAATGTATAATGACAGGTGTCCACCAGTACTATGACCTACTGAATAGTTTCACTGCCCAAAAATTTCTCTGTTTTCTACGTATCTATCCCTCACTTCCTAAGCCTGGCAGACACTAATCATTTTACTGTCTGCACTGCTTGGCCCTTTCCAGAATGTCATACAGTTGGAATAGCATATAGACTTTTCAGATTGGTTTCTTTCATTTGTTAATAACCACTTACATTTTCTCCATGTGTTTTCATGCCATCATAGTTCATTGCTTTGTAGTGTTGACTAATATTCCACTGCCTCGGTGCACCACAGTTAATCCATTTATCTATTGAAAGACTCTTAGCAGCTTCAGGTTCAGCTTACAATTAGGTAAAGCTATTTTAAACATTTGTCTGCAGGCTTTTGGATGGTCCTGAGTCTTCATTTCCTTTGGGCTAACATTACGCAGAGCATGATGTCATCAGATTGTGTGGTAAGACTCTCTCTGGTTTTATAAGACACTGCCGAAATGAATTTCAAAGCAGCCATACCGTCTTGCATTCCCACCAGAGGTTAATGACAGTTCCTGTTGCTCCACATCCTTGCCAATATTTGGTGGTGTCAGTGCTCTGGATGTTGGTCATTCTGATAGGTATGCAGTGGCGTCTCATTGTTGCTTTAGAAGGCATTCCCTTACTGTGATATGAAGCATCTTTTCATGTGCTATTTGCCTTCTGTATATATTTGTTGATGAAGTGTGCATTCGGGTCTTTTGTTCATTTTTAATTGGGTTGTTCATTTTCTTGCTGTTGAGTTTCAGGAGTTCTTTGGACATTTTGGAAAACAATGCTTTATCAGAAATATCTTTTGCATTAATGAACTTTTTTGAAAGAAAGAAAAATACATTTGGGAAAAAAAAAGCCTCAAACATCTATGAAATTGAGAGAATGATTGATACATAAAGTGACAATAGAAGTAACCCAATTTTGTTGCCACTCATTCACAGTGACTGTCCATGATTTATTTTGAATCTACTGTTAGACAAAGAAATGTCTTACTGTAGTGGGATCATAAACAAGAATGACACACAGTTATTTTGACCTATTATGAACCAGTAAACACTTAAATTTTTAAAAATTTGTGTGTTTCCAACCTGCTTGATTGAAGAATTATTTTGTAATCAGTTTTTAATTAGTTACTATGTAGAATGCAAATATTTTTAAAGAAAAAAATTAAAAATTGTGTGAGTTTGAAAATTTCATTTATAGTAAATCATGAAATCTCAATGGCGACTGACTGAAATTACCTGTATTTAAAGCCAAAAAAAAAAAAAATCCTAAAAAACGAAACACCAAAAAAATCTTTCACAGAGAAATGCTGTCCCACTGCCCTTATTTGGAATTTCCAGTACATGGTGATATTGAAAGAAGTCAGGTTAGGAAACCAGGGAGATTCTGTTTCTATCTTAAAGTAAAAATAAAAAGGACTGCTAATGGAGATCAGAGATAGAGCAGCTCTGGGTTCAATTCCCAGTACCATGAAAAAAAAAAAAAAAAAGGAAAAAGAAAAATTTATCAGCATCAGCTCCGCAAATTTGTGGAAAACAATTTTTTCACAAAGCTAGAGGAGGGTGGAAAGTGAATCCACAGTGAAGGAAGAAAAAAAGTGCAGGGAGGGAGGGGACAGAGAAAAAGGGGAGGGTCAGAGGGAGAAAAATTAAAGAGGGAAAGATTGTTCTTTTGTTCTTTCTTCCTTTATTATTCCTTTTCTGAAAGTTGTCAGTGAATCACTGCACTAAAACCAAGTAAATATAAACAACTAGATGTCTTCAAGGCATAGGGATCATTCACTGAATTATTCATTTTTATCTCTGTTTTGCATTTCAAAGATAAAAGTTTAAAAGTACTGAGTTCCATATTCTTTCCATAAAACCAATGACAAATGCTCTTTTTAGTTCAGGTTGAGTAGAAACCAAGATAAGCAAAAAAAAAAAAAAAGAGTTTAACTATTTAACTAAAAGGAGAATACCTACCTTACATTTGTAATCTAAGTTTTCAATTTTATAGAATGGGAAATGTAATGTATGCTAAAATAAAATAATTGGAAACGAGGATATAATTTACAAACTGTCTAAAATCTAAAGTGACATTGTATGAGGACAAATAAAATATTTTACGCTTTAAAAGGTAAAATGAAGTCTTTTATTTGGGCTGAAAATGTATTAGCTAAGAGACAGTAATTCTAAAATTTGAATCTAGATTATGTTTTTTTGAGGCCTACACTCAAATCATCTGTGATCTTTCCTTTAGGCTAATTTGTATTTTCTTGGTTGTGATATAATTTGCAACACATTTACATACATACTTTATTTATTCCCTGTAGCTGCTGACTTTCATAAAATGTGGAAAATAAGAGCAGCACAATTACATTTACTTTTAAGAAACCAAGTATAGAAATAAAATAGAAATTCCTTAACTATTTATTTCATATTTATATAAGAAAATATAGTATAAAGAGTAAATGTGAAGCTCCCCCACTAGTGTCTTTGCTACTTCTGGGATGAATATTAACTTTTCCCAGGTCATCACTTAGACATGACTGAATAGAGTTGAAGTTTGAAGTTTTTTAGAATAGTCAAGTTGCAAAAACAGTTCCCTTATTTCAAATTTCAGTAAGCTTTTACTTGTATAGATAAGTTAAATTTTTGTACAAATGATAAAAATAAATATCTCCCAAAGTATGCTGGCATATTAAACATCACACTTGTGAAATGGGTTTTTCCAGAAATCTGCTAGTTGTTAGATACTATAGCATAGTGGTCAAGGTCATAGATTTAAGAATTCAAACATTTAACTTCAAATTTTGATTCTGTTCTGAATCTTGCACCAGTTGCTAAATTTCTCTCTGATGTAATTTCTTCACTCTAAAAGCGGAATAATGCTGATAGCACCCTCATGGGCAATCACACTGAGTCAACAAAATGATGCAAAAAAAGCATGTAGGAGCTGAGCAGGGTATATTGTTGGTCTTCATTAGATGTCAGCTTCACCTTAGTCAAATGAGTTAGGAAATGACTCAGAATTTTCTTGATTTTTTTTAAATTAAACACTTTCAAACTGCAATTGTCTTCACATATAGAATAACGTTCCAGTCTGTTGGACAACTTTGGTAAACAGAAGAATTGCTTGCTTCCTCTACTAGAGGAGGACAACACTTCAACATACAGGCACAGGTAGAAGCTTCCTCAGCAAGACCCCCAAAGCTCAGGAAATCAAAACAACAATTAATATGTGGAATGGCATTAATCTAAGAAGTTTCTGCACATCAAAGGAAGCCAAGAGGTTCTTTACCAGCTATCCCTCTAACAGAGGATTAATATCTAGAATATACAAAGAACTTAAAAGACTTTACACAAGAAAAACAAATAACCCAAACAAGAAATGAGCAACTAAATTGAATAGACACTTCACAAAAAAAGAGATACAAATGGCCAATAGACACATGAAAAAAAAATGTTCAACATCATTAGCAATTGGGGAGATGTAAATCAAAACTACCTTGAGATTCCATATAACCCCAATCAGAATGTCAGTCATCAAGAAGTCCAATAACAATAAATGTTGGTGAGGATGTGGGGAAATAGGAACTCTTCTACACTGTTGGTGAGATTGCAAATTACTTCAACTGCTATGGAGATCAGTGTAGAGATTCCTTAGAAAACTGGGAATGGATCCACCACATGATCTAGCTATACCACTCCTGGGTATCTTTCCAAAGAGGTTGAAACCAGAGAACTACAGTAATACATGCATACCCATGTTAATAGCAGGACAATTCACAATAGCCAAACTATGGAATCAACCCAGGTGTCCATCAACAGATGAATGGATCACAAAACTATGGGAAATACACACAATGGAATTCTACTCAACGATAAAAAAGAATAAAATAATGTAATTTGCAAGAAAATGGAAGGATCTGGAGAACATTATGCTAAGTGAGATTAGCCAGTCACAGAAAGTGAAGGGGCATATGGTTTGTTTAATATGCACAAGCTAGGGAGTAACTGGGATATCAGAAGGACTCCAGATAACAGAGGAGAAACCTCAGTGGAGCCAGGGAAGTTGTCTAAGGGAAGGGGAGGGGAAAGACTGAGGTTCATTATTGGAAACATCGACTGTATACATATGTGAAATCCCAATATCAGTCTCAGTCCTCTGTAAGGGAAGGGGCGGGGAGACCAGGAGGCAGGGGGCGGGCACCAAGTGCTGTGTGCATGTTTGTCAATGTCAACATGATTTACATTATGATGTGAAATGATAATGCACCAATAAAAGAACATTTAAAAAAAAAGAATTGCTTGCTTCCTAATTTAAACTTATTGCAGCATAAAAGGTAACATTTTCTCATGAATCCAAATGAAAAACAAATGCATTCTCATGTTCCAAAATACAAAAACATACAAGCAATTTATATAATATTTCATGTATGTGTAAGAGTTGTAAGAACTGGGGAGAGAGTGCTGTGGCCAAGCCCCTTCGAGTTAAGGAATAAAACACATAATAATGTAATATATATATAAAACACAAAACATAATGTGGCACATAGATATAGTAGCATTTAAAGATTAATTTTAGCTAATTTAAGAAATAGGCCCCAAACAATAAGAACTGGTATGTTTGTCATACTGGTATGTATATATATTTGACACTGACATGTCAGTGTTTATAACAAGTTCTGGAAGCTTTTATTACCATAAATATCACTGCATTAATTATATATCCTATAAAAGTTACCCTCAAACTTTGAAAGTTAAAACAAAAAACATTTGTTATTTCAGTTTCAAAATTAGAGGATTCTAGGGGTGGCTCACCATGGTGATTCTGATTCATGGTTGAGTGACTGTCATCTCAAAACTCAAAAGGAGTTTTTATTATATATTAGTTAATAATGTTATATATCCTGTAAAAGTCACCCCCAAACTTGCAACTTAAAACAACAAACATTTGTTTCCCAACAGTTTCAGAAGTAGAGGATTCTAGGAGTGTCTCCCCATGGTGATTCTGGTTCATGATCAGAGGGTTGTCATCTCAAAACTCAAAAGGAGCTGAAAAATCTGCTTCTAAACTAACACATGTGGTGGTTGACAGGCCTTTGTTACTCAAAGGTTGTATTAAAGGCCCTTTAGTTGCTCCTTGTTTTTGGTTTTTCCCAACAGAAAGCAAGAGTCAGAGCAATCAAGATAAGAGTTACAGCACCTTTTATAAACTAGTCCACAGAGTTGCACAGCATCACTTCTGATTAATTTTGTTTGTTATAAACAAATTGATATATACTACCCTCACTCAATGGGAGGAGACTTGGAGTCTAACTTTCATTGACAGAAATAGCAAATTATTAATGATATTGTTGTAAAGTGACCCACAGAGACACACCAGACTCCAAAGTACCCTAGAGGTCGCTTTATTCTGGCCGGCAGGAGGCAGAAGCACAAGCACTTCTAGGTGCTGCTTCCTGAGTGTCAGTTTGAGCTGCCTCTTATACCCCTTGGTTACAGAGTTGGAGATATGGAAAAGTCAGGTTTTCATGTTAATAAAAATCATTACATTGTTTGACAAACACCAGGTGTTCATTCAGAACAGACAACATATTCTACTCAGATGCTATCTTGTGGCCAAGACAGCTTCCTCATACCATGTGCAGTGGTGCAGTGAAGCAGACTACAGAAGCAGAAAATAGCAATTAAAATTCTTTTCCGCATCCTGGCTTAGTTACAAGGTGCTCTGTTGACCTTTAGTCAAGGGGCCAAGAGCTCTTACCTAAGACTTCTGTCTGAAAGGGACATACTGTCTCAGTACATGTTTCAAACCTATCAGTTACCAACCAAGATCCAAGTAAATAACAGGGTCAATTTGTGTTTTCCAAATATTATTAAAAACCAAATGTTCTACATGGGGAAAATGATTTTGTATGACTTTGTAGATACAATGCATTTTGATCTGGGAAAGAAATATTCAGAATTATACTGTTAATTGGAAAGAAAACAGGTATAATTTTTCTAGGAAACTGATGCACCAATATGCAAAATAAAAGAACAGGGCAATTGACTAAATAATATGGAAAAGTAAATCTAAAAGAACAAAAGGAAAAAGAACCAGCTTTCATGAAAATTGTACTTTTGTGTAATTATTTTTTTTTTTTTATAAATAAATACCTATTTTTTTATTCTTTATTTTGAAACAGGTCCTCACTAAGTAGCTGAGGCTGGGTGCGAACCTGGATCCTCCAGTCTCAGCCTCCCAAGTACTGGGATTACAAGCATGGGCCACCACGCACAGCTACTTTTTTTTTTTATTTTGAAATGGGGTCTCACTAAGTTGCAGAGGACCTCACGAAGTAGCTGAGGCTGTCCACAAACCTGTAATCCTTCTGCCTCAGCCTCCCAAGTATGGGATTACAAGTGTGTGCCACCATGCCTGGCTCCCAGCCCTTATTATATTTTTAT
>PVLC010046246.1:0-10000 GCA_004027655.1 Graphiurus murinus | reverse complement strand
AACGATAGGACATGTACACAATGGAATTTTACTCAGCCATTAAGAAGAACAAAATCATGTTCTTTGCAGGGAAATGGATGCAACTGGAAAACATTATGTTAAGTGAGATCAACCAGTCACAAAGAGTAAAGAAGCATATGTTCTCCCTAATATGTGGATGCTAGGGAGAAGATGGGGCATAAGAGGGTCTCCAGATGGAAAAGGAGAGACCCTCAATAAACAAAGAAGTTGATTTAACCGAAGGGGATAGACAGGAGGAGGGGATGGGGGACACCCTAATGTACATCAAGGTTACTCACTAAACCGAACTGAGATGGAGGGAGGGCAGGGGAGCGGGGTGGGAAGCTAGGGAAGGGGTCAAATGAGAAATGTGGACACATATGTCGTTATCAATTTGTACCTAACAAAGATGTATGCTTACAACGCACGAATAATAATAATAAAAAAAGAATGTGACAGTTGTAATAATGCACCTAGGTATATAAAATTACCAGTTTGAATCTCAAAGACATGTGTAAGGAGGTGGAGGGGGGAAGGACCTGGAGGAAGGTTCTCCAAGAATTGTGTGCATGTGATTTCCTATCACTCTCTACTTCAGTATGATGTGAAATTACAATGCACCAAATAAAATAAAAATTGTAAAGATGTCTTGATTACTTAACACTTTATTATTATAAGAAAAACATTTTATCACTAGAAATATTCTTTGCACTGAAATACGATGCACTCGCTCTTTAACAGCCTTGCAGCTCTCTTTTGGCTAGTGTTGGCACTGTACAGCTTTACCACCATCTTGCTTTTATATTTGGATCTTTACAACTCAGTACTTTAGTGCTTACTTTAAGGTGACTAGCTTATACTTTATATGTGCAACTAATAAATTATTTAAATTGTTTAACTTTACTGTGTGTAAGTGTCTTCATTTCACCTTTGCTTGTTTTTTATTTTTTGTTTTGTTTGCAGTACTAGGGATTAAACCCAGGGGCATTCTACCTCCGAGCTACACCCCCAGTCCTATTTTTTTATTCTTTATTTTGAAATAGGGTCTCCCTAAGTTGCGGAGGGCCTCACTAAGTAGCTGAGGCTGGCCGCGAACCCAGTTCCTCCGATCTTAGCTTCCCAAGTACTGGGATTACAAGCGTGCGCCACACACCCGGCTCACCTTTGCTTTTGAAAGGTGTTTTCACTACATGCAGAATTGTGGATTGTTAGGTCTCTCTCTCTCTCTCTCTTTCTTTCCCCAACCCCCACTTTCTCTCTCCTTGCAGTACTTTGAAAATATTGTTCCTCTATCATTTTAGATTCAATTTTTCTTAGCAAGAAACCTACTATCATTCTTATCTTTGTTTTCTTTCATGTAAGATTAAGTTTTAATATTTTTAATTCTTGGTTTTGAGCAATTTGATTATGATTTGTCTTGGTAAAGTTTTCTTCATATCTCTTGTTGCTAAGAGGTTCATTATGCTTTTTGGATTTGAAAATTTAGAGTTTTCATCAAGTATAGAAAAATTGGGGTCATTTAAAAAATATTTTTCCTTCCCATCCCCTTCAACATACATTAGGCCACTTGCATTTTTCTGACAGATTACTTATGATTTTTCTCTTTTAAAAATATTTTCTTCTCTCTGTTTTCTTCTAGTTTTTATTGCTGTGTCTTCAAGTTCTTCTATATTTCTTTTGTAATGTGATTCTTGCCTTGAACCCATCTGGTGAATATTTTATTTTAGATGTAATTTTCAATTCTAATACTTAAATGTAACCTTTTTATATCTTCCATGTCTCCATTTAATTTTTTTAGCATATGGAGCATAGTTTTGATAACTGTTTTAAAGTCCTTGTCAAACAGTATAACATCTGAGTCAGTTCAAATTCATTCAACCAACTAATTCCAATCCTATTGATTAGCATTTCTTAAAAGCTTTTTATAATTTTTCTCTCTTCTTTTTTTTTTCTTTTTAGTAATTTTTGCTTGGATGAAAGGCATGGTGATCTTTTCTCATTGAGTACTGGTTCTTTTTATACCACTGTGCTTATAATTAGGCTTTGTTCAAGGATGCAGTTAAGTTACCTTTTTATTCAGTGAAGACCCCCAAGAGTCTTGATAGTAAGATGTATTCTATGCACAGGAACAGTGCTCAGGTTTCTGCTGATTCTTACACATTGCTGTGGCAAGACTCTTTGTTTTGTTCTTCTGGTGTTGCCTGAATCACAGACAGTCTACTCCCAGCCCTGTGTGAGGACTCCTTTCACATAGTCCAGCCTCAGGAAGGTCCTTAATATACATTGACTGATCAGTACCCATCTAAAGCTTGACAGGAACTCTTGGCAGACCTCTTTGTGTTCAGCTCTTTGCTCTGGGATGCTCTGTCCAGTAAATTCTACTAATGATCCTGACTCTCCCAGAATGTCTGTTCTGTGTCTCCACCTGAGGGTGTGTCTGTTCACCCTGCCTGGGTTTCCCCTTTTCATGCTGTGCTGCAGCCTAGAAATTTTCTTAAGGCAGCCAGCTTGGGTAATCCTAAATTCACCATTGGCATCCCATTTGCAGAGATGACTGATAGAAAGCTTAATAACCAGCAATTTCAAATGACTTTATATATTTTGTCATTTTTTTATTTTTTTCATCAGGGATTATAAATCTAGTCTTTTTTTTTTTATTCCATCTTGCTCAGAAGTGAGAGTTGTATTTATTTTTAATTACATAAAATATGGGAATATTTTTATAAGGAATTAAAACTATATGGAGTAACATAGCATGAGTCCCTGTTCAGTATCAGCAATAATCACTCTTCTTTGGATATCTTTCAAGAACATTTTTTAGATATTTATCCCTATACATCTTTATGTAAAATAATGTACTTCACATGTGAATTTCTAGGGCAAATGGGACCAACAGAGGAAAGATTCAAAAGAAACAGCCCTGCTGATGCCTTAATCCTGGAATTTTACCTTCCAGAACTGTGAGAAAATTAACTTCTCTTCTTGGAAGTGAAATAAGCAAACAAATAAAATATATCATACATGTTGTTCAGACATCTACTTTTCTATACAATGAGATGAAAGACATTATGACTTTCCTATATGGAATTGCACCTCATTTAAAAAAAAAATTCTAGCCAGGCATGGTGGTGCACACTTGTAATCTCAGTACTTGGGAGGCTCAGACAGCAGGATTGCAGGTTCAAGGCCAGCCTCAGCTACTTTAGTGAGGCCCTCCACAACTTAGTGAGACCCTGTGTCAAAAATGAAGAATAAGAAATAGGGCTGGAGGTATAGCTTGGAGGTAGAATGTCCCTGAGTTCAATCCCCAGTACTGCAAATAAATAAATAAATAAATAAATAAATAAATAAATAAATAAATAAATGAATAAATAAATAAATAAATAAACAAACAAAATTTTCTTCAGAATATCCCACATTATGAACAAAACCGATTTTTTCTAAGCATTCCCACATTCGTAGGGGCTTAAGTTGTGCTCTGCTTTGCTCTACTAAAAGCATCAATGCAATGAGCAGTCCTGTACATGACTTCGTCCATTTTTACAGATATTTCTTTGACATAGGCAACCACAAGGAGAATATCTGGGCTAAGGAATAAACACAGTTAAAAATTTGATAGAAAATGTCAAGTTGCTCTTTAAAATTCTTTACGACAAAATTATACATATTGCAGAACCACTTTCCTGTTTGCTTTTCAGTTCTTGCCATTAGATGATTTTTTAAAAAATGAATCAATCAGATAAATGTAATTTGTTAATGCTCTTATGGGTGTATTGTAATTATACTTCATAATGAAGTTCAGAGTGATAGAAACATACATATACACGGCACTGTGTATGTAAAATATCTTAATGTTATTTTAATTTTGTCTTGTTACTTGTGATAAAGTCAAACATTCTCATATGGTAGCCATGTATAATCCCTTACCTGCAAATTGTATCTTAATATTCATTCATCTATTTTTATAAAGTCATCTATCTTAATTGACTCTGTGTGTGTATGTGTGTTGGTATAACAGTTTTAATAAGTCAAATGCCCATTTTTTGATAAGAAAGTGTCTTCAGCTTATGTATATGTGTTGCATGATGACAAGTGTCACATGCAGGTGGTATGCGTAATGAGTCCACATGGGCTCCTTCCCATATGCAACTTTGTCTGGACCTCGCTATCCATCACCTTGGCAGCTCCAGGGCACTGGTCCTCCCCTGGTGCCAGGCACAGCTATACTTTAGGCTATGCATTATCTTACTATGCTTAATTTTATCCTTCATATTAAATTTTAATAACAAGCTGATTCTGGGTCTTTCTTCCTGTGTACTTTAGATGAAAAGTAGATACTGTAGTTAATCTGGTAACTTGGATTAGCGTAAGTGTTGTTTTATGGATACTTAGTGGTGATTTGAAATGTGTTAAGTAATGCAAGCTCTAGAAATCTAATTAAATTTTATAATTTTCATTTGCAAATGGCAAGAGTATGGCTACAGAGTATAGTGCACAGTTTGAATAGAATTATACCAGGTTGTTGTCCAACTATGTCAATTTATCAAGAAAGAGATACAAATTCTTCTTTTTTAATTAGAACCATCATGAGTGAGTTACAGCATTGTCCTTAGCAAGATGGAGACAGATGTCACCATTACAGGTGTAAACTCTTAATCAGGACACAGTGATTATATGGGCATGCAATGATTTTATTTTATAGGCTTTAATTAATAAGGTGTATATTATGATTTCTTTTAGTTACCATTCTTTCTACTTTTTGTAATTACTAGCCCTTCAATGTGTCCCTGTTAAGCTCCTTAAGCATGGAACCCCTGGTTCCTTCCTTTTCTAATTCTTCTTAGCATTTTGACAGTAACTTCCTGTCTTTAAACAAGGAAATATTGACTACTATGTCCTAAACAGTGCTTCTATTGATAATAATACAAATATTAATAATGGTAATAATCATTAACATAGAGTCAGGTGTTTTGGCTCATGCCTGTAATCTCAACACTTGGGAAGCCAAGACAGGAGGATCGCAGAATATAGGCCAACCTTAACTTAAGGAGGTCCTATGTCAAAATTAAAAAATAAATAAGTAAAAAGGACTATGGGTGTAGCTCAGAGGTAGAATGTCCCTGGGTTTAATCCCCAGTACCAGTGATAATAAAAATAATAATAACTAACACTGAGTTTATAGTATGGTCAGGTACTGTCCAAATTATTAATCTCTGGCTTTCATAAGTGAAAGAATTAAGGCAAATACTTCAGCCTGGATTCTGGCACAACAGCGTGGATTCAAGTCCCTGGGTTATGTGTGATTCAGCCACAGTCTCTGTGTGCCATGTGCACAGCTTCGGTCCTGGCCGCCTTCTCTTCCTGAGTCTCATCCTCCTGGGTGTCAAGCCAGTATCTTTGTTCTGCTACGCTGGAGTGTAGTGTCTAGCACAGAGTAAGCTCTCAATAAATGTGATTAAAATAATGAATTAGGTGGGCAGCATGCCCTGCCATCCGAATTTTTTGGAGCAATATCCAAAACTACTGTATGCTTTTGTAGCTCCCAGAATGTGTATTTCTACACACAATGAGCATTCCACTAGTGGTCATTGATGATGTAACTGAAGCTAATTATATCTTTTTTTTTTTTTCCTTAGAGTTATAAAACTGGGTAAGTTGTAGTAGTAAGCTATCATTACATGATAAATAGTCCCAAAGCCCAGTGATTTAAAGCTCCTATTCATTTGTTCTCTCTTTTTTGTATGTGAATAAGCAGGGACTTGGTTCTATGTGGACAATGAGTCCATATATATTATCTCTCATATTCCAGAAGCCAACATCTCAGAGACTATTACATGATGTTATGTGTGTATGTGTGTGTGTGTGTGTGTGTGTGTGTGTGTGTGTGTGTGTATGGTAATGGGGCTTTCTAGCTCTGAGCTTCAACCTCCAACCTTCTTTATTTTTTGTTTTGAAACGGGGTCTCACTAGGTTGCCGAGAGTCTCCTTATATGGCTGAGGCTCTCCTCATACCTGCGATCCTCAGGACAGGTTCTTTTTATGGAAGCATCACAGGTACAAGAAGCAGCACCTACTCTCTTGAAATGCAAGCATATTTCAAGCTGATTGGCCAAAGCCAGTCACTTGACTGACCCCGATGACAAGGCAGAAGTGTACACTGCTTCTGCAGTGTGAAGAAGTGTGAAGTTGTCTAGAACAGGCGGTATATTTCTTCATCAGTAAATAATGGAGTCGCTAATTTAACCTATCATATTTGTACTGACCAAGCAAGTGAGGGAGAGAGAAACTTTAGAAACACCAATAGCAAAATTTTGATTAAGCCCTTAAAGTAATGCAGTAGGAGTTTGCAGCGAGATGCAAGCCAATTTTTATTTAATCACAGCCTTCTTCCACTCTTCCAACAAATGGTGGGTAATGAGTATTACAGTCATTTCTGCAGTAATCAACTGTGGTATCCCAAACAGAAGATTATAACTTCAGCTGGAAATTGAGCAGCAGGACAGTTGAAAGCTTAAAAACAACACAAAAAAGAACCTCATTTAGTCTCAAGTGATACTTTGCAATAAAGAGAGAGGGTAGGGGCAGGAAAATTAAGAAATTAGCAACACTAACATAATTGTGTCCCAACAGAAGACTGGACTTGTCATTAGAGGAAGCATCAGAGAGAATTTGAATATCAGAAAATGATACATGAGGTAAATGTGACTGAGCCTGACCAGTAAACACTGAAAGGCGAGTATAACAAAATGAGAAGGTAGTGAGTCTGGCAGATTAAAACAGACAAAATAAAGATTGCCATTTTTTCACAGTAGGAGAGTTATGGTTTGCATATTTTTCTTTAAGCTGCTTAAGCCTGAGGCATGAATGATACAGAACAATGTAGGAATAATTATTCTAGCATCTCCGTCTTTGAGAATCAGACATAGGCCATTCACCTGCAGGCTCTGCATGGCTTCCCAGGTATGCAGTTGGATGTGCCTCATCCCCTCTTGACAGTCAAAGACCCTTGAAGGCAGAGGTGATTGCTGGGTTTAAATGTGGATCAGAGCACAAAGTGGAGATATAAACTCATACATAAACAGAACACTGCATATCTACTTAAAGGTAAAAATAATAAGGAAAAATGCCTCTTGAAGTAGCAATCCTGCTGCAATTGCTGAACATTTCCCTGCATCTTTTCTGTGTTTTTCAAGCAATTTTCTTTATTTTCCCTCATAGGAAATGACACAGACCTGCAATTTCTCACCCCTTTTGTTCCAATTGTGTCATTTTCTAGTGACTCGGGCATTTACTGCATAAATGTGTGTATACATATGTATATACACGTACAGGACAAAAATAGAAATATTGTCTTGCCAAAACATCCTTTATACTGTCTTCAATAGAAGAGACAATAGGTATGATTTTAGAAATACATTTCATAAAAGTGTCTTGAAAACAAGGGACTCTAACTATTTCACAAGAGAAAGTGTTCCTTGGTTCCTCATTCTCAATCCAAAAGTAAAGTTACTAGAGAATTAAATTTATCAAAAGTAATGAATGTGAATAAGACCATATTTCTCAAAACATCTCTTCCTACTTCTTAGGGCAAGAATACATGAAATATGTTGTTGCATTGTAGTGGGTAACTAGATGCAAATCTAAGTGTTATAAACCACAAGATCCTATTTAAAAGGTAAGCTATGGTACCTTCCTAAAAACTTGGTTATAACTGTAGAAACCTATTGGGAGTAGAAGGAAATCTCTGAGCTAACTGTTTTTCTAACATCATGTAGATGTAATTTATACATTTCCTTTCTCTGCTTATCTTTACATACATAAACCACAGAAAATTCAACATGTGGGTGTATATCTAGATCTTCTAGACTGACCCATGAATTGCTAAATTTAATTTCAGATTACTAAATCCTGACTAAATTATTCACATAATAATGAAGGGAATACTTTGGCCTTGGGCTAATGAAATATATCATGCATTCCATATCAGACTTTCTTTGTTTTATCTATTCATCATTCATTTATGTCTGTACTTACTTAATGAACACTTTGCAGACCAGGTATTCGGATAAATGCTGGGAATTTAGAAGATGAGGAAGATAAATTGAGAAATTTAGTCTAAAGTAAATGATAGCCATGTAAGCAATTTATAAAATAATGAGGAAAACAATTGGAACACAGAGACAGAGTGCCGTGGAAACAGGATAAAACAATTACCTATTTTACTTTAGAAATGTGCAACAGAGAGGGTGTTTCTTTTGATGGATCTTAAAGGAGAGGCAGAGATGTGCCAAGTACAGCTGGACTTAAAGTACAATGGTATTATTATTATTTTTTCTTTTTTTTAATTGTTAGTACAATGGTATTATGTCTGAAGAAATTTACCATAAGTTGGAAATGTCCTAAGTTAAAAATGCTTTGAATACACCTAACTATCAAACACCCCAGCTTAACAACAAAGTGTTCTGTGGAGTATCAGTTGTTTCTCTTCTTTGCCGTACTTCTGACAGGGAGCTGTGGCTCTTTACACAGTCTAGCATCATGAGAGAGTGGCCCACATCCCATTACACTGCTAATCCAGGAAAAAGTAAAAATTAAACCTGAGAAGTAGTTTCTCATGCATGCATAGTTCTTTCACATCATTGGGGGGGAGGGGAGATTGTAAGTTGAACCATCAAAAGTTGGGGAACGTTTGTATTGATAAAAGGGAGAGTGTCTAAGAGGAATAAATCTTGGCAAAGCTCTGGGACACCCACCCTGTTGCCCCAGGGCAGGTCCCCTGCAGCCCAGATAGGACTCAAAACACTGCCAGAGGCTTTATTGTTTATCACTGGGAAGCTATCTCACCCTCTCTGTGCCCCAGATAAGGTTCACACATGAGTCAGATAGCATAGTTTTCTCATGCTAGTAAAGAGACAGTTGTATGTGTGCCTGTGTGCTTTAATATGGCCATTTTAGCGTTGGTCAATTTGTAGTTATGTGAAAATTTTTCATAACTAATACAAGTAATAACATTTTGAAGTGTATAGGTAGATTATATTTTTAAAGTTGCCAATTTGGCTTTGAATTGAATCCCCTGTGATTGTGTTGCTTGAAGAGAATGTGATAAAATACAGTAATTTATTTTTTGGTTATTAAAGAAAGTACTTTTATTATTTTTATGATGCATATTTTATGGGATACAGCATGATATTTTAGTATATGTGTACAGTGTTGTGCCAATCAAATCATAGTAATTAATGTTTCCATCTCTTTATTATTACTTGTGTTTGCAACTTTTGAGTACCTCTTCTAGCTTCTAGCTTCTGAGGAAATAATTTTTGTTTCATTTTGTGTTTTGGTACTAATGATTGAAGCTAGAAGCATTCAATCTCTGAGCTATATCTCCAGTACCTTCTTAACATGTTGGTTTTGAAATAAGATCTCTGCTAATTTGCTTAGGGTCTCACTAAGTTACTGAGGCTCGCTTGAACCTTAAATCCTTGTGTCTCATCCTCCTGAGTACTAGGAATAAAGGCCTACACCATTAATTTCTTATAAATTCTCCATTTCTCTTACTTTCCTTGTCTTGTTATTTTCATTAAAAATAATATGTGGAGAGTTATAGCTAGAAGAAAAATTTATAGATGTAGAAAATATCTATATATCTTTCTATCATCTTGGTTGATGCTCCAAAGTGAGACAAATTCATCTGAGTGCTTCTATTGACTTTCTAGCAATTGTCTTCTGTGGCCCAAGACGAAGTTGTCATGTGGTATATATCCTTAAAGGTGAGAAAGAAATTACCCTAGATTTTATTGTGTCATTTTTGTTAGCTAATTTTGCCTTTCTGGTCAAGTACTATCTCCTTGCCTAGAGTAGAATAAGTACCTCTTTCTCCTATTTTTATCTTAACTTCCTATACTGCATGTATTGCCTTTATGAAATATCAAATATTTTTAATCCTACTTTGTCATTGTGATGCACCAAGTTTTGCTTTTCAAAACCTGGAGGGACCTCTCTT
>PVLC010046245.1:0-11522 GCA_004027655.1 Graphiurus murinus | reverse complement strand
TTCAGGTGAGCCATCGCTCCATTATTCAAGCGGATTTAGGGATGTTCTGCAAAATCCATCCTATGTTTCTAAGCCGGCCTCATGGAGGGCTGTGCAGAGGTGGAGGCTGAACCGCTGAACCCCGGGTAGCGTAGAATTTCCCTTGTCCTTAAGGAAAAGACAGGGCAGAAAACTGATGGCAGAAGGGCTGGTGACTCCTTCAAATGCTCTTCCTGGTGTTTCTTGGCAATGGGCAGCTTTGAAATGGACCAGGTCACATGAGTCTACGTCATGATTTTTCACCGTGTCTTGATTCAGCAGGAGGTTATATACTGTTTTATTTGCATACCCAACCTTGGAGTGGCTTATGAACAGAAGTTGATTTAAATTCTGATACACTACCAATACCAAAGTTGAAAGCTATTCAGGTTTTAAGCAAATTTAATATACAAAAATCCAGAGCTGGACATGGTGGTACACACTTGTAATCCTAGTCCTTGGGAGGCTGAGACCGGAGGATCCAGGTTCTCAGCCAGCCTCAGCTACTTAGTGAGGCACTCTGCAATTTAGTGAGACACTGTTTTCAAATAAAGAATAAAAGCTGGGTGTGGTGGTGCACGGTTGTAATCCCAGCATTTGGGAGGCTGAGACGGGAGGATTCGGTTTCGAGGCCTGCCTCAGCTACTTAGTGAGGCCCTCCGCAACTTAGTGAGACCCTATTTCAAAATAAAGAATAAAAAATAGGACTGGGGGTATAGGTCGAAGGTAGAATGCCCCTGAGTTCAACCCCCAGTACCGCAAAAAAAAAAAAAAAGCTCCTTAGGGGAATCTTATTTATTTATTTATTTTTGCAATCCTTCTGTTTTAGCCTTTCAAGTATCGGGATTCCAGGCGCATGCCGCCACACCTGGCTCAGGTTATTAATTAATCACTAAGTATCTTTTTGAGTGGCAGACCACAAAGGAGGATGAGGTAAGACAATAAATAGTTTAGTGCGGCTGTCTGATTAAGAACAATTGAAGAGAAGCACTCCTAAAAAGATCTGTACACCCATGATAGAAATGGATTTGATGCAGGACAATCCTGGGTTCTTAGGTTTTCTTGTTTTGTTTATATGTTGTGTTTTCTGCCCCCTCTGCTCTGTTTACAAGTACTTTGATGCGATTCCCAGGGAAGAGCTGGCCTTTTCCCCTGGGGGAGAGGCACGGTTCCAAGGTTCCACCAATCCATTCCTCCCAGCACTTCCTCCTGTCCGATGTTCTGGCTGCAGATCACAAGACAGGCAACCATGGACCTGGGGGTCTTCTGATATCCTCGGTGTCCCGAGGAGGAGGACACAAGGATGACAGTACCTCCCTGGACTTCTTGTGATACAACTGTGACCCAGGTCCCAAGACAGCACCACCCAGCCTTCCCAGGAGAACCACACTGGCTCACAGGCTGGGAGGAAAACCAGCAGCTGGGACCAGAGGTAATTGGTGTCTCTCTCCTCTTTGATGCCTGGATTTAGCAGTGGGGTGGACGGGGCCCAGAGGAGGAGCCATGAATGAGAATATCATTATCAATGGCTTGCTGGTTTAAAGCTGATTTTAAGTTGAACCCTGATCTGAAGGTCCTACCTAAGGGGGAGTGATTATTTTGAATCTGGTGGGAGAATTCGATCCCGCCCCCTTAAGTTGTTATTTTATGAGAATGACTTCAAAGCGTTGGGTCCTGGAAGACAGGCGGGCAGCATTACGCCCACCTTTTACTTAGCACGTGAGTCTCCCCAGTGGGTACTCACATGACACCCTATAACAAGAAGCAGTGGAGGACTGGAAGTAGTCAAGGCTGGGATCCACAGGGCCTGACATCCACAGCCAGGATGGGCCCTGCCACAGCCAGGCTCTTACTCCAGGTTAGCCATGCTTCTTCAGAAACCTGAGTCCAACCTATGGGTATAATAATCACGTACATTAAATAAAGTGGACATTCAGGGGCATTCTATTTCTGAACTACAGACCCAGTCCTATTTTTTATTCTTTATTTCGAAACAGGGTCTCACTAAGTTGCGGAGTGCCTCACTAAGTAGCTGAGACTGGCCTCAAACCCAGATCCTCTGGTCTCAGCCTCCCAAATGCTGGGGTTACAAGCATGTACCACCATGCCCGGCTAAGAGACAAACTCTTAAAATCATTAACTCTGTGTGTGTGTGTGTGTGTGTGTGTGTGTGTGTGTGTGTGTGTGTGTGTGTTAGTTACTGGGGATTGAACCCAGAGGCATTCTATCTCTGAGCTACACCCCAGTCCTTTCAAAAAAGAATTTTTTTTCCTTTGAAACAGGGTCTTGCTATGTTGCTGAGAGTCTTGCTAAGATGCTATGGCTGGCATCAAACCCGTGATCCTCCTGTCTCAGCCTCCCACACGTGTGCTGGGATTACAGGCGTGCACCACCATGCCTGGCTCATTAACTGATTTTAAGAAAATCATGTTGAATCCTTGGAAAGACTTTGTAAAAGTGTCTTTTTACTGTCAAATGGGGGTGTTAATGATTATGGATAAAAACCAACAACAAATCATAAAATCGCTCCACAGTAAACCAGGCGTGGTGGTGCATGCTTGTAATCCCAGTACTTGGGAGGCTGAGACAGGAGGATCACAGGTTCATGGCCAGCCTCAGCTACTTAGTGAGGCCCTCCGAAACTTAGTGAGAGCCTGTTTCAAAATAAATAATAAAAAATAGGACTGGGGGTGTAGCTCAGAGGTAGAATGCCCCTGGGTTCAATTTCCAGTACAAAAAAAAAATTACTTCACAATATAAATCCAAAATCAGAACTGAACTCTGAAGAACTAGACAGTGCATTATGAGTGTAGTGTAAGCAAAACAGCCAACCAGAAATTGCAACCAGTTGATCCAAACACACAGCTATGTGGTTTAAAGTAGGATGTTTAGGGTTGGTATACATCATTTTTTTTTTTTTTCGGTACTGGGGATTGAACCCAGAGGCATTCTACCTCCGAGCTATACCCCTAGTCCTATTTTTTTTATTCTTTATTTTGAAACAGGGTCTCACTAAGTTTCAGAGAGACTCACTAAGTAGCTGAGGCTGGCCGCGAACCCGGGATCCTCTGGTCTCAGCCTCCCAAGTACTGAAATTACAAGCATGCACCACCATGCCTGGCTTATATGCATCATTTTAAAAATGACTTTGACATGTCTTAGAAGCTGATGTAGCATAATACTCAGCCTTGATTTCATGAATAGAAAGATGGAGAATTTCTCCTTCTCCTTCTTTTTATGGTACTGGGGATTGAACCCAGGGGCATTCTACCTCTAAGCTACATTTCCAGCCCTTTCTATTTTGAAATAGGTTCTCATTAGGTTGTTGGGAGTCTCACTACACTGCTGAGGCTGCTCTTGAACCTGCGATCCTCTTCTCTCAACCTCCCAAGTACTGGGATTACAGGAGTGTGCCACCACACCGGTTTAGAAAAGCTTCTTAAGCTGAGTTCATTATTTCATATATGACTGCTGATTGGATTCTTGGAATACTTAAGATTCAGACCACAAAGAGTCTGCTTTATTTAACATTTTCCTACTCCACTCTCAATCATCCACCATGAAGCCGGCTTGCCAGTTACTGACTTCCACACCCTGGTGAGTTACTCTATTTGTAAACTCCCCCCCCCCCAACCTCCCGTTACTGCCTATACTTTCTCAATTATCAGTACTCACTTTTGATTCAATGAGTAAACGGGAAAGTTCTCTGGACCTGACACACTGAGCCAGGCTACCCTTCCAGGTTTGATTTAGGCTGATGTGAAGGGTACACAGTTTATTCCTGGCATGGAGCGGATTTCAGGAAGGAAGAAGACAGATGCAGGACAACAGATGATAAGTCACTCTGCTCTCCTGGGGCAAAAGTTCTGTGTGTACATCGAAACATGGGTGTGGACGATTCCAGGGGATCCACTTCCGTCCAAACAACAATGCCTAGTTACAGGGGATCTGGGCAGCTGCCCACTTTTCCTAGCTTGATCTGGGCTCAGTGTAACAATGTATGTGTTACAACTGACTTCCCCACCAGGCTCTGCTGACATTGACCCAATCACAAGCGTCCGTCCAGAGGATGCTGTCAACGATGTCAGTCACCGAGTGGTTACTAAGCACCCGGTCCTGGTAAGCAGCCTCATGTAAACCCCATCGCAAGAGAGGTACTATCACACCCCAAGTCACAAATGGAAAACTCTCCAAGCAGCTAAACAATACCTTAGGAACTACAGTAGGGGGAGGAGGAGCTGGGACTTACACCCAAAAGGTCTGATCCCAGCCCACACCCTTAAACATTAGGCCAACCTGCCTCCCCCTGTAGTACACTGACCTGGGGACCTGTGGGGGGTGGGGGGGATGAAGTGGGGGGCAGAGTCTCCCTCGAGGCACTCACCAACCTTCCTTGAATAACCCAGGCACAAAATACATCTCTTGGGGATTAAGCAGCCTGGTGTTTGGCTTCTTATAGTGTCCCTGATTGGGTGCAGCACCAAGCCCACTGAAATAGTAACAAAGTGAAACCATTAACAGAATCCACTTGGAAGTCATGTGGGTTTGTGTTTTGCTGAAGCTCATTCTATCCACATACCTACAGAATGTTTCCTAATCAAAGAACCAGAAAAGCTCCAAGCCTGTCCGATGGCCTCACTCTGCCTCCCCACCCCCACTCTGATGGGAGCCCTTGGGGCAGGAAAGGAATCTGGCAGAGGTGGCAGCGGCAGCTAGAGACAGGGAAGGAATTCTCGGCAAGGCCATGCATGGTGGGGAGACAGGTGTGATGGTTTATGTTCTGCGATTCACACAAGCTGGGGAGGGCAGGCTGCAGGTTTGCAGCTACCCCTCACCTTTACCTGGGAGAGCCCTATGGACAGAGGTGTCCCAGGCAACCTGGCAGCCCACAGTATAAGGGAACATCACTGCAGAGCCTGAGTCCCCAGCAGTGAGCGAAGCCTCCAGGGCCCACTTCTCCAAGGGAGACCCGGGACTCTTACATGAGGGTTTCCTGTGCCCACCCAACTCCATACACACACACAGGCTCAGAGCCGGCCCCCACCAATGGGTGCCAAGGTTCAAACTCTGGTGAGACATTGAACCTAAAACAGGGATCTGACATCCCTAAAACTTCAGTGAATGGACCCTGACCAGGGGTGAATCTATGTTCACCCCTCCCCCCACATCTTGATTTCCGTCTTCTCTGAGCCAGTCAAATCCAGCTGTCCCTTAGCATGACAGAGCAGTCCAGAAACCCTGGGCATGGGGGAAGAGGTTTAAGGTTCCTGGGGAGAGATACTTCTCTGTTTTATAAGCAGAGCACCGAGGTGGAGTGCTCAGAGACCCAGAGCATTAACACCACCTCTCTCTAACCCTATTGCAGGCCACGCTCCAATCACAGACTCTCACAATAGTTCATTTGTGAGTCAGTGGTTTTGGAATCAGAATATTCCACTGGGTCAGTTACAGATCATGATTAGGTTCCCAGGCTAGCCCACATAGACCTATTAAACCTACATGCAGCTAGAAAAAGTAAGGGGCTAGCCCCACCACTCACTGCCTGTGTGGCCTTAGCAAGTTAGGAAACCTCTCTGGTCTTAAGTTTCCCTATCTGTAACAGAGATGATAACAGCACTCACTACTAGGGGATAGAGTTGTAAGGATTAAATGAGATCACATCCAGTAGCACGTGGTGGCTCCTAGAAGACATTCGGTGGGTGTAACTGAATAATACTGCGTCCATTGCGCCCATAGCAGGGCTTCTCTGCCCCCGGGCAGCAGTGACACTTGGGGTTAGATCATTCTTTGATGTAGGGGACAGTCATGTGCCTTGTAGGATATTTAGCAGCATCCCTGGCCTCTACCCATGAGATGCCAGTAGCACCCTCCCCTGGCTGTGAGAAAAACTCGACGGGGCGTGGTGGCACAAGCCTTTAATCCCAGTATGTGGGAGGCTGAGACAGGAGGATTGCAGGTTCGAGTCCAGCCTCAGCAACTTAGCAAGATCCTGTTTCAAATAATAATAATAATGGTGGTAATAATAATAATAATAATAGCCGGGGGTTTAGCTTGGAGATAGAATACCCCTGGGTTCAACAACCCCAAATATAAATAAATAAATAAATAAATAAATAAATAAATAAATAACCAGTGTCTTCCAGGAGAACAGGGGAGTCTCCAGCTGAAACACTCAGCTCCTCTCCCTGCTGCAGCCCAGCTGGCGGCGCTGGGCTCCTCTCACCTGCCCAGTGGCAGCTCTCCGTCACTAGTGGCAGCACCTAACTCCTGGGCACGGCAAGTGAGGCACGGTCGGCTGGGTGTATCTGGGGGTTTAGGAGGGTAAGGGGGGTCTCTGAAGTGGGTGATCAAAAAAGCAGAGGTCAAGAAGGAGAAGAAGAGGGTGCAGGTTCTCCACCCCCCCCCCACTAACCTCTGCAGGAGGAGCACCACACCCCCAAAGGTGCAGTTGGGGGGAGCCTGGCTTCTCCTCCTTCCTCCTTTCTCCAACTTCTGGCCAACAAGGGGGAGGTGAGCCATGGGGACCTGGCTGTGGGCCTGAAACCAGGCAAGAGAGGGCACGGATGTGCACCAGGGCCCAGGTAGCTGTCTGGTGTCATTCAGACAGCTGGGGCAAATGGGATTGGATTTATCCCTAAACCTTCCTGGTGCTGTGACTGAGACTAAAGCACGTGCACCTCCCCATCCTGCTTTCTCCATGTCACCCTCTTGACCTCCATTTCTTCATTTTATCCATTTATTTGTTAAATGAATATGTTTAGCCCTGTATTAGGACCCTATGGTCGTTTTTCTTTGTTTCTGAATGATTCAAAGGGGAAAGTAAGGAAGATACTAAGTAAATATATAGAAGTCAAGGTCCACTTGGAAAACTATCATGTCTAAATAGAAAACCAATACATATTCATATATGCAGCTTGGGACACTCAAACTATATACATAATGCAGAGGGAAGGTAGAATAAAACATGGTTTCAACAAATGAACTGCATGAACTGATATTAAAAAGGCAGAAGGAAAAGTCAACCTAAACAAAGGGCACCGCCATCCTATCACATCTCCAGGCTGCTCTTGACCTCCAAGGGCATGTGGGTCAAAGGGCACATTCAATAGGAGTCCTTTTCCCAGCGGGAATGAATCTAATCTTTCCTCAAACAAACCCATTCTAAGTTTTCATCTTGCAACTCCATTTCCTTTGTTCCCATCTGGGGAGCAGTGTCTGACATTAGAAGCCACTTAAAAGCCACACCCTTACATCAGGGGTGTGTGCAAACAAGGCCGGTGGGAGGCGGGCACACAGTCTTGGACCGTCACTCATTCAAAAGACCTCGAAGCCAACAACCCCTTCTCCAAATCATCTACACTCGAACCTAAGAGCCAGGCCAGGTTATTGCCAGAGAGACCAATGTTGACCAAGGCATGGATTAGCTTCCAGAGTCACTGCCCATGAGCTCCAACTTGGAAGATGGGGGAGAGGGGATTGCATTTAGCTATCTATCCATTTCTGTACTTATTTAGAGAGAGGGTTTGGAGATGGGGAATAGACAAGCAATTCTTATGCGGTAAATATACGCAGCATCATTAAACACAAAATGACATCTCAGAATTAACTACACAATTGACTGCCATAGGAGAGACATTTCCCTTTTCTGCTGTAGGACCCATCAGTTAAGGGGCCGGTCAGGGATCACGCTCGGGACTCCAAGCCGCGCTGCTGAGCCTGGAGCCTGAGCGCAAGACGGTCTGGAGGAGCCGTCCGCTGTCGCCGTCCTAGACCTTATCATTTATCCCAACAGGAACCAGCCAGAAGCCAGGATTTGGAGTTACAGGTTCCCGATTGCCAGAGGGTGAGCGGGATGTTGGGCGACGTTAAAGCCCCACCCCCACCGCCTGCCTGCTTGGGATGGCGGCGTGAGTGTGTGTGTGTGTGTGTGTGTGTGTGTGTGTGTGTGTGTGTGTGGTGCCCACAGCCCTCGGATGGGTGCTGGGACATTTCCATTGCACTGAAGCCGGCTCAGCGCTCCACAGTCCCGGTATGGGCGCAAAGACTGCATGCCTCCAGGTTCTGGGGTGGTAACATTTCATTAGACCGCGCGCAGATCCAGGGATGCGATTTCCCAACCTTTGCACGAAAGGCCATCCGCCGGCCCCGAGCTTCTCCCATTAATAGCCCCCCGCCCATTCTAGGCTTTGCCATCCCACCGCGCCCCAGCAAACCGCCGCCGACACATTTCAAAATGGAGAGAAGTAACAGACGCATGGCCTGCGCTTTGTTCCTGCACTGAGCAAAATGCGCTCGCCCCTGCCAGTCTCTCCGACCCAACCCGAGGTGCTACCTCTGCCCCAGGGGCCGCAGAGAGCAGGTTTGCTCGTGGACTCCCCTTTTTGGAATGGGAATCTGGCGCCCACCTCTGGGGCGAGGCCTGGAAGAAGATGTTTGAACTGATCCATCAGTCACTCCCTCCACGGTCCTGGCTGGCCTGGCCACACACTGAGGTCCGGCAGGGGCGGCCTAACCTGGGGAGGGCTCTGCCGTGAGCCATGCCATTCCTCAGAAATTCCTATTCACCTGGGCGGCTCGCGTGAACTACTAGGACCCCAAGGCGCTCATCCATTTCAGAATTGCGCCCTCGCACCAGTGTTCAGCGGTAGAATTAACCAGAAAACCGCGGTGCGGAACCGGCTTACTGCAGGTCGGCGAGGCTGAGATTCGTTCGCCAGGAGGTCCCTCCCCTCCTCCCGCTTTGGTTTCAAGGCGGTAGTGAACTCGGGCTCTTAAGTGAAAATCTCACATTTGAAATAACAGTAATAAAATAATATAAATCGGTGCGCCCGTAATGATAAAAATACACCGGGGACGGTTATCTGGTGGATGCTGCCGCTGAGGCCAATTACAATGAGCCACAGGTCAGGGACTGGGGGCTCCCTCCGCGGGCTCCCTACCCCAGGGCCCTTAATCTCCGTGGGGAAGGGGCGCGTGTGGTTCCCATGACAACCCCCACTCCAGCGCCCTCCCCAGTGGGCTCAGGAAAATGGGTGTGGCCGGAGCACCCGAGGGGACCTCACGCTCCTCACATTCTCCGGTTCTGGCGAAGCAACAGGGCTTAAAACAGACAGGGGCGCCGGCGAGCTCCCCCTATCCCCTGGTGGGGTTGGGGTGGCCAGCGGTGCCCGCTGGGAATCCAGGTGGGGTGTGGCCCCCACGACGCTCCGGGTGTAGGGAGGGGTGTGGTCCTCTGCGACCCCCTGCACAGCGCGCAGAGACCTTGAATCCCGCCCCCTGGACCCAGCAGATGCCTCCGTGCGCTGGGCAGAACTCGGGGAGGGGGCTTTGCGGGGTCACGCCTGTTTCGTGCGTGCCTGGAAGCTGTGACCCTGGCTCATCGACTCAAGCGTGCCCAGAGATTCAACAAAGGCTCAGAAACGAGGGGGGAAATTGCGGGAGGGGTTAGCTAACAAGCTTCATAGAGCAAAAGCCAAAAAACCAGGGTTTGGGGCGCAGATCGCAGATCTCGTAACCTCTACGAACAAAGCAGCGACCTCCCCTGTCAGCTCCCGGTTGAACGCTCCCCATCGCTCCGGCCCGCGGCGGCAAAACCTCAGGATTTCAGCGCAAATTGCCCTCCCCTCCCCTTTAATGCCAGTCCCTGCCCTGTCCAAATCCCGGCCACCCGACTTGGCATGGTACGATAAAGACGTGACACGCCGCAAAAAGATGGCACCTCGCGTTCGGAGGGGGGAAGAAAACCGAGGAGGGTGGGCACGGGAGGAGGCACACCGCCCACCCTCCCCCTCCGCGCCCACCCCGGTCCACACCCACTGCCGCAGTGAGGGGCGAGCCCTGCGCGCCAGCCCCGCGCCTCCGGCAGGGAGCGCACACGCCGGGCGCAGGGCGCACAGCGCAGAGAAAGGAACCCGCCCCGAAATGCACCTGCAACCTCGGCGCGGGCCGGCGGGGGCTGGGGCCGTGCGCGCCCGCGAGCCGCGGCCGCCGAGCCGGCTCACACCGCAAGGCCGGGTGACCCCGGCATTTTCGAGCGTCCACGTTGGGGTCCACGCACTGCCTGCTCGCGGGCACGCGCGGCTCCCGTCTCCGCACCAGGCGCGCGCAGGGGGAAGGGCAGCCCAAGTGGCAGCGCCTGGACCCCTCCCCATCTCCGCGATCCTCCCAGCCCCCAAACGTCCCCTGCGGATTTCTGAAGGAGGAAAAGGGGAGGGGGCGAGCCACCGCCTTAAACCGGGGCAGCGAGGACCCCGTCGCAATCGCTGCCGCGGGGGGGGGGGTGTAGGGAGAGGTATGTTCTTTTCCAGAACCCGATCCATAGCTTCCTTAAGGCTGATGGCAAACAGGGGCAGAGAAATAGGATTTCAGGTTTGGTTTCGGGGGTCGTCATTGCAGACACACACACACACACACACACACACACACACACACACAGGCAAAAGGCTGAGACCGAGTGTGCAGAGCAGCCCCCTCCCCGGGTCACCGCCATCCGCGCCCCACCCTGCGGGCACAGCCTCTCTCTGGTTTTGCGCGAAGCGGGTCGCGAGGACCCTCTCAGCCCACGCGAGCAGACAGGCACATGCGCTCACACGCGTGCGTGCATCCCTTGCACGCGTGCCTTTTAAAGCCTCCCCAGCTCCGGTCCCCGAGCGCTGAGGACGCAGGGAGGGCCCCCGCCGCGGCCCCCGACCGATGCCCAGAGCATGAAACCCATCTCTGGGGCGAAGGGCGGAGGCAGGGGGTGCAGAGGGGCGGACGGGGAGGCAAATTTCGGAGCCTCGGCGCTTACCTGATAGTCGACAGAAGGCGAGGACAGAAGAGGACAGCGGAGGAGAGGGTGGCTGTGGCGGCGGCGGCGGCGGCAGAAGGTGGGCGGTGGCGGCGGCGCGGCTGCTAGTGCCGGAGCCGGTGGGTGGCGGTGACTGCGAGCGCGCGCGCCGGCGAGAGGGCGCGTTCCCGAGGCTGGAGGGCGGCGCAGGCGCGAGCGGCGGGAGCGCGAGCCTCCCGAGGGGAGGGGCGGGCGGCCGGGCCTTCGCGGCGCCTCCCCCTCCGGCCGCCAGTGGGCGCGCGCGAGCGCCCCTCCGCCCGGCCCTCCCGCACCTCCTGGCCGGCTCCTCTCGGCGCTTCCCTTCCCTGGTCCCACTCCCGCCACGCCTCGGGCCGCGGCGCTGACCGCCACGCGCACGCGCGCTCCCTGGCGCACGCGCACTCCTGACCCCCCGCGGCTGGAGCCTTTGTCTTGCAGGAGGGGTCTCCTCCCTCGGGCCCCGCGAGGCGGGGTGCTGGTCCTGCAGGTCCGCTGGCCCTCGCCCTTCCTCCAGCCTGCTGGGTATCCACAGGGCAGGCTGCCCGATCCGTCCACCCCGGACCCCCAGGCCTTCCCCAGGCGCCCGAGTCTCCCCAAATGGACCCCTCCGTTGGACACCACTTTCTCTGTCTTGCTTTCTTTCCATCTTTTTTTGTTATTGGCGAAAGTGAATTCCTTCCTTAACTCCTCGGTTTTA
>PVLC010046244.1:0-11496 GCA_004027655.1 Graphiurus murinus | reverse complement strand
CCACATCCTAGAAGCTTATGAAAGTACCTCAGAAGCCACCTGGAAGCCCACCAAAGAAGATTCCCAGCCCACCACCCCCACTTCAACCAAATAGTTCCAGTATGGTTGTTTATTTTAATGGGGTTCTGTGTAAGCTTTGTTTGAATAAAGAATCCTACCTCCGCCACAAACCATGTAGCCACTGATCTAGTCCTGAGTGTTCATTTTAAAGATAAGATTGATCATTAAAGCATGTCAATGACTTTCCAAAGGGGTTCATGAATCTTAAGGGTAGAGAAAGAGGAAGAAGGGAGAAGAAGGCATCTACCCAGGAACAGGAAAGAAGCACAACGCCATCCAGCCTGTGGGGTGGAAAAGCAAACCATGGTTAACCTAAAGACAGTTTACATTTAACACTCAGGTTTATTTAAGAGAGATTCTCTTACCAGAAACACAGACATGTAACACATAGTTAATACTAAGTTCTAAAGCCCAAAGAACTTGAAAAGTAATAGAATTTTTTTCTCTTCCATATTTCAACTTAAACTTATTTACTGCTATTTCTCAAAATAGAAATAGGTTGGCTGTGAATGCACTGGAAGACAGTTAACAAATTGTATATAAACCCTTTCTCATTGTAAAATGTTGACTATTTCCTACCAATTTCTGTTTCCTCTTTATTTAAAAAAATGTATCAAGGTCAGCCTCAACAACTTATCAAGACCCTCAGCAACTTAGCAAGACCCTGTTTCCAATTTTTTTTTTCAATTTTTTTAAAGGACTGGGGTTATAGCTTAGAGATAGAATGCCCCTGAGTTCAATCCCCAGTACCTTCCAAAAATGTGAAATTAATTTCATACTAGCTTCAAGAGCCTGAGTCAAGCACAAGAGCTGGGCAAACCAAGGGTCAACAGGAAGAAGCTAACTTAAAAAGAGGTAGGATATTTCTAATTCAGGTCATAAGGAGAAGGCCCCTGTTGGTTTTACACTCAGCTGGTGAGGAGAAAACAGAAGGTGTCCCCTCATTTTCCTGCTGTAGTTAGATGGAAGAAACTCATCTCAAAGCAACTTAAGTGCAAAAGAGAATTTACAAGCCCAGGCAATGCAAAAAACACAGTTGGATCACAAACCACCAGAGCAGGCTGATGAATGGAACCAGCAAGAACCCACTGTCCCTCCCTTGTCTCAGTGTGTGTGTGTGTGTGTGTGTGTGTGTGTGTGTGTGTGTGTGTGTGTGTGTTACTCAGGGTTGAATCCAGGAACATTCTAACTCTGAGCTACACTCCCATCCTGATTTTTTTTTTTTTTTTTTTGAAACAGGGTCTTGCTAATTTGCCATAGTTGCTCTCTAACCAGAAATCCTCCTATCTCAGCCTCCTAAGTACTGGGATTACAGGTGTGCCACTCCTGGCTCATCTCTTCTTTATTCTGTGTTGACTTCATCCTCACTTAGGCTCTCTCAGAGGGAGGCAAAACCCCAGCAGTCACCCGCATACACACTCAAAGCCTTCCAGCAAGAGCACCTCAGACCCAGGAGCTCCAGGTGGTGGGATCGCATCTCACAGCTTGGCCGGCTCAGGTGTCCCACCTTGGTTATGTCGCTTTGATTCTGATTGATCAGCCTGTGTCACATGCCTCTCTGGCTCTGGGAATCAGGAACTTACCAGAGGTTCTGTCTTAGTAGAACAGAGTCTTTATAGATGGAACTAAGCCAGGTGTGGTAACACACACCTATAATCCCAGTACTTGGGAGCTGAGACTAGAGGATCACAGGTTTGAGTCCAGCCTCAACAACTATGTGAGACACTGCTTCAAAATACAGAAAGGGCTGGAGGTAGAATGTCCCTGGCTTCAATCCCCAGTACCAAAAACTTTTTTTAAATAAAAATAAATATGGAACCAAAATCAAGGATTAAGATTTAGGGAAGGATAGTCCCCCAAAAGGAAAAGAGAAGTTCAGATGTGGGAAGAGGGATATCAAGCAGGAAAATCACAGCTGTGTGTTCCTGCCCAGCTCTTTCCTCTCTGCACTGGTGGCACAAGTCACACCTAATACCCTGCAGGGCTCTAGAGTAGCTAAGTAATAGAAACTATTAGCCAACCTAGCCTGCCATTCAATGCTGTGTTCATTAAACAATGATTAGTTACAGTAAACCACAAACTTGGACCAAACACACATGAGGAGTGTTGGAACCGCCCTCTCAGGAAGCACCACAAGGCCACATTTGAAGTCTTGGCTCATTGCCAGCTCCTTTTCTTCCTTCCTGCAAGCCCCCGGGTACCAGCCTTTGTTTTCCTTTCTACTCTGTTTCCTGGGAATAACTTTGGCTAAGAATAAGATGTGTCTTTCCAGCTACCTTGGATATCCTTAAAAACAAGGAAAAAAATTTTTGTTCTTGGGCAGGACTGGAGATGCACTGCAGACTGGGAAATGCTCCGGGATGCAGAAGTCTGGTTTCTTATGGCTTGTTTCTGATGGCTGTCCTTTATAGGTTGCCAGCTTTAGGGGGTTCCTGGTCTCTGTGGCTTTTCTGGCTCCTCTTCTGTGGCTGAGGTGGAACTCACAGGATCTTGCTCACTCCTGGGTATTGGCAGTAGCAGCTGCCATGACTGAGCATGTGCTCTGGGCCAGAGGATACTTTAGGACATTATCTCACACAGGGCTCACCTCTCCTCTCAGGTGGGGCCTCATACCATCACTGAACAGGAAACTGTGGCTGGGCAAGGTGGCTCACGCCTGCAATCCCAGTACTTGGGAGGGTCACAGGCTCCACGCCAGCAACTTAGTGAGATCCTGTCTCAAAATAAAAAGTAAAAAGTACTGGAGTGTTGCTCAGAGGTAGAACTGAGTACTTCAATCCCTAGTGCCCAAAAAATAAAAAAAGAGGAAACTGGGACCACAGAGATTAAGTTGCTTGCTCGAGTTCACACAGCCAGACAGTGGCAGCCAAGGGACTGGAACTGGGTCTGCAGCGCCTGGGAGCCCTGCTCTGGACTGCCACACAGGGTCCTCTGGGGAACGCCACTGCGGGAAGCCCTTTGCCAGCATGATGGGAGCCTGGACTCGCAGAATGACAAGAATAAACAAGGGTGTTCTGGAACACCCCACAGGAGCCCCAGAGACTCAGGAGACCAGGCGCTTCTGAAGACCATGAGGGAGTGATTTCCATCTCAGTGTCTGATGACACCAACACACACACACACACACACACACACACACACACACACACACACACACAAGGTTTTAATGGGAATTTTGTTCATGTGTTACCCCCCTAGTACCTAACCAGAGCCAAGTCTGTTTTGTTGTCGAGTGTTTCTCAGCCTTCTTTTATCCATATGCTTTCTAATAAGTACAAAATCCTTACTACTATCATCCCAAATTCTGGTGTGGTTCCCAGTATTTTTTCTTCCCTTCAAATCTATATTTTGAGCTAAGCATGGTGGCACACATCTGTAATCCCAGTACTTGGCAGGCTGAGACAGAAGGATCTCAGGTTCATGGCCACCCTCGGCAACTTAGCAAGGCTCTCAGCAATTTAGTCAGACCTTGATTCAAAATAAAACATAAATCAGGGCTGAGGGTAGAGCCCAGAGTTAGAACATCCCTGGGTTCAACCCTCTGTACAAAAAAAAAAAATCTATATTTTTCATTTCTCTATCTCACCAGCCAATGGATTCTTCTGAAATTCACTTCTGGTAGTTTGAACAACAAAAGAAATTCTTTCTTTTATTTTCCACATAAAATTATGATGGAGTATTGTATATGGTTTTCAAAATATATCTGGACATATTTAAAGTATTTAACACCTCAGATGGCCTGGGCCTCAACCAGTCCCAGCAGGGGCTAGTTCTTACCACATGTTGATGAATGCTAGCCAAGCACCAACCCTACGTGGGCACGAGCCAGGAGTCCTGCAGTACTTCTGAGAGCACCTTTGCCACCCCTGCAGCTAATGATAACTGAGTAGGACCTAGTGTTTCTGCTGATTGTACTATAAAACTCCACTATGTAAAAAAGAAGAAACAAAAACAGAGATTGAATAGTTCTCTTTTTCCCTTCTTTTACGCAAACCTCCCTCCCAACCAATTTCTTCATCATGAGCCCTTACAGCCCACCCACTGCTATCAAGCAGCACACCCTCCTGCTCATCTCAAACCTCAGCTATTAGGAAAACAGCAGGTGTCTACACAGCAGCCACCCACTTATTCCTCCCAAGGGAATGCCCCTTGGCTTTTTAGGTCATGAGAAGGTGACGCATGATTTCATAATCCTTGGACATTGACTGAGTCCTAGGAGAAGAAGACTACATGCAAACTGGGATGGTTCTGCTCTCGCCTTTTAAGAAAGGCGCATGGTACATGGCGGGGAACCTAAGTGCCACACTCCTCCCAGGAAGCAGGGCTCCAGAGCAAGCCCAGTGCAAGGCTGAAAGCCGGAACACTGTTTAACCAGTGAAACAGCAGCCAGGCCAAAGGAAATGGGACTGGAGTCTAGTCATGGTGGCACATGCCTGTAATCCCAGGACTTGAGAAGCTCAGAGAGGAGGATTGGAGGTTCAAGGCTAGCCTCAGCAACTTAGCAAGACCCTTAGCAATTTAGCGAGCCCCTGTTTCATGATAAAAAGGGCTGAGAGTATAATTCAGAGGGGAACACCATGAGTTCAATTCCCAGTACAGAGAGAGAGAGAGAGAGAGAGAGAGAGAGAGAGAGAGAGAGAGAGAGAGAGCACCAGAGTTGAAAGGAAGGTGAAAACAACCTGGACATCCTGCAGTTACTAAAAGAACTTACCATTTAATGCACATGAAACACCCTCCGCTGATTTGCAGAAATAATTGGAAGGTCTTTGCAAGTGCTACAATTCTCTACTGGAAGATATGGAGAAAGGGAAAACAGTTTTTAAAAAGGTGCTATATATATATTTTTTTTTTTTCACAAAAAAAATATCCTGCTGAGACAGGAGGCTCGAAAGTTCGGGGCCAGCCTAAGCAACTTAGGCACTCTGCAACTTAGTGAGACCCTGTTTCAAAATTAAAAAATAAAAATAGGGCTGAGGGAACCGGGCATGGTGGCACATGCTTGTAATCCCAGTACTTGGGAGGCTGAGATAGGAGGATCGCAGGTTCATGGCCAGTCTCAGCTACTTAGTAAGGCCCTTTGCAACTTAGTGAGACCCTGTTTCAAAATAAAGAATAAAAAATAGGGCCGGGGGTGTAGCTCGGAGGTAGAATGCCCGTGAGTTCAATCTCCAGTACCACAAAAAAAAATTGTGGGCTGAGGATTTAGCTCAGAGGTAGAATGTCCCTGTGCTTATTAATCTCCAGTAATGCACACACACACATACACACACACACACACACACACACACACATTGTATCTGTGCTGAACATGTATAGACTTTTTTTCATTATTCCCTAAACAGTACAATATAATAGTAATTTACCCGGCATTTACACTGTATTAGATATTATAAGTAATCTAGAGTTGATTTAGGGTACAGGGGGAAATGTGTGTACGTTATATACAAATGCTATGCCATTTTATATAAGGAACTTAAGCATCCAAAAATGTTGGTAACGGAAGGTCCTTGGAACCAAGCCCCCACAGGTGCAAGGGACCACTACATATTTGGTTCAGCAGATTTCATGGAGGGCCTTCTGGTGATGCTGCAGGGAAACCAAGGATAAGTCTGCCTCCTCACAGCACTCATGCAAACACACTAGGGGAGGTTCATCAAGGTGTTTCTGGGATTCTGTAGAGGGAGAAAACTGAAATATCAGCCCTTGATATCTCTTTAGGATCACTTTAAATCTCTAATCCCTTTCCTGGGAAAGCCCCAGAGTTCCCCAATATTAGCAATTCCCCAGGATGTGAACTCTCTTGGCCCTCTGACTTTAAGCTCCTGAGTCCCCCAAGCTATCTCCAGCTATCTCCATCCCTGTCCAAGTTCTCCTCATGAACAGGCTCACACACCCAAGGAATTCATTACTGCTAGACTGGAAACCAAAAACTCCTACATTAGGAAACTGGCTCCATGTCCTATGGTACTTTCCTAAAATGGAATACTGAGCAGCCTTCTAAGGACGGATGAGTTAGGGTTACATCTACTCAGGGAATATGGTTGAGTGACAAAAGCAAGGCTGGAATGGGAGTAGATGTGATATTGTTTAAGAAAAAGGGCAAGAGCGTCTCTAGAAGGACACAAGAAACTGGTACCCATGGTTGCATTTGGAGAGAGGAATTAAGGCTAGGGTCAGGAACAAGAGGAAGGACACATTTGCATATGTTCTTGGACTTTAAAAACATTTCTAAGGAGAGAGAGAGAAGCTACCCACCCAAGAGCATAGAGAACAAGTTTTGTAATCCCAGTATTTGGGAGACTGAGACCGGAGGATCCGGGTTCGCGGCCAGCCTCAGCGAGTGAGGTACTCTGCAACTTAGTGAGACCCTGTTTCAAAATAAAGAATAAAAAAAAATAGGGCTGGGGGTGTAGCTCAGAGGTAGAATGCCCCTGAGTTCAATCCTCAGTACCGCAAAAAAAAAAAAAAGAACAAATTTTAACCCCACTAAAGATGTCCTGGAGGAGGCAGGACAGATTTTCTACCTTATGAAAGACAAAAAGACCCCTTGGAGTGGAAGGTGTGATGTGGGAAGATGGGAAAGGAGCTCCTAGGAGCAGGTGTTCAAAAAGGGACTCTGGAACCAGAAACATCTGGTCTTTGGGGTATAGATCCAAGGTACATGATCTGTCCAACGAGTCTTTTTGTTTGTTCTCATTTTTTGGTATAGATGTTATTTTGCAACTGTTAAAATTTAGTGTATCTTCCACTTGGAAATCTTTCACATTAGATACATAGAACATCTCACTTATACATAGTCATACATACACAATACTCTCATACCTTACATTTTTATATTCATGCAAAGGAGTATCCTATGCACATGTCTCCTCACTTTGATTTTTATAAACTGGAAGAGCTCATCACATACATATCTCCCTTGTTATTATTGACAATGGTATTCTTCTCTACCATTTGGTTATGCCGAAGTATTAATCAGAAGCCCACAAGTATACTTCTCACCTGTCTGTATGAGAGCCCTTTGATGGAACCTTATATTCTATGGAGGAATATGAAACAGGAAAGTCCCCACATGGGAAAACAAATGCTGGGATAAAAGAAATGGAGGAGAGAGCTGGGCGTGGTGGTGCACATAATCCCAGTAATTGGGAGGCTGAGATAGGAGGATCACAGGTTCACAGCCAACCTCAGCAACTTAGTGAGGCCCTGTTTCGAAATAAAATATAAAATAGAGCGAGGGGTGTAGCTCAGAAGTAGAATGCCCCTGAGTTCAATCCTCAGTACCACAAAAAAGGAAGAAAGATAGGGGGGAGGGGAGGGGAGGAGAGGGGAAGGAAGGGGAGAAGGAAGGGAAGGGAAGGGAAGGGAAGGGAAGGGAAGGGAAGGGAAGAGAAGATGATCCCTGGGTGAGGAAGGCTGGTGTCTCCTCTTGATTCATCTCCTAATCATCACATTAGTGATGTTGCTCAACAGTTGTTAGCTCAAATTTTTATTTTCCAGTTTCTGGTTCCTTTAGTGTGACTCTAACCTCTTTGAACAAGTCATTCCAAATAACAGCTCCATCTACACATGCATCTAGTGATTGTTTCCAGGTAGGGCAAACTGTCCTTTCTAATTAAAGACATTCTGTCCCTAAGTGATTCATTTCCTTTGAGCTTCTCAGCTCATGTTTAAGGAATTTATTTTTCACAACCAGCTGTGTACAAATGTAGCTGTTGCTTCATTTCGGTGTAAGGCAGGTGTTGAACACCTGATGTTAACAAAAATTGTGATTTTTCGATGCACTGGTTACTTGTCAACTTAGGCAGCCTGCTTTCCTCTAAAAGTACTGCCTCCCTGATTAAATAGGCCTCTTTTAGGAATGGAGTCATTTTAGTCAGTTGTTCTCCCCCCCAAAAAAGAAAAGCTTGAAGCTGCTCTTTTAAAATGTTTATGGCTTTGTTCAGCATTTCTGACACTGCTGCATATATTTAGTCATGTAGTCAGGTAGTCACCATGTGTCCACTTATGAGCCTGAATTTTCTATCACTGAAAATTGGCTTTTTATATTATTATTTTTCCTTCCTTCATTCCTTCCCTCCTTTCTTTTTTTTTTTTTTTTTTTTTTTTTTTTTTTTTTTTTTTTTTTTTTTTTTTTTTTTTTTTTTTTTTTTTTTTTTTTTTTTTTTTTTTTTTTTTTTTTTTTTTTTTTTTTTTTTTTTTTTTTTTGTGGGAGGCTAGTCTCAAACTTGCAATCCTGTCAGCCTCCCAAGTAGTGGGATTATAGGCATGTACCACCACACCCAACTTTATCATTATTTTTTAATCTTTGCCACTGAACCCGTTTTTCCATCTTCATTTTGACTTTCCTGCCTCCCCTTCTGTTCCTTCATTATCTTCTTCTCCCAGCTCACCTGTCTCCTTTCTGGGCTGGAGCCCATAATTGGCTGTCTTTATCATGTGTCCAGAGTCTAGAATCCCTTGTCCCCTTGGGCTTACCGTGTGGCCACTAAGCCTGCCCCTCTTCAGCCCTGGCCCCTCAGACTGCCCCTGTCACCTGACACACTTCAGAATGTGCTCCCCTTCCTAATGTGGGCTGCTCAGCCTGGCCCTGTGTCCACTCCGCCCAGCTCTGTCTGTGGCCTTGCTCCATCCAGCACCCTCCCCACTTCACACACACACACACACACACACACACACACCTCTACTAAAGATCCCTTTTCTCCATTCTGCTATATTCCTGTAAGCTATTATTCTACCTCTTCTACTTCTCTGCCAAAGTTCTCTAAAGATTAGTCTGCACTACATTTCTTTACCTTCTTACCTCACAGTCACTACCTTAAATAAATAAAAAGTTAAACATGAAAGTGATAACTGCATATGGTAAATATTCTTTTTTTTTTTTGGTACTGGGGATTGAACCCAGTGACACTCTACCTTTGAGATACACCCCCCTCCCGCCCAAGCCTTTTTTAATTTTATATCTTAAAACAGGGTCTTGTTAGTTGCTGAGGCTGGCCTTGAAGCTGTGATCCTCCTGTCTCAGCCTCCCAAGTACTAGGATTACAGGTGTGTACTATCATGCCCTGCTCATATGGTAAATATTCAGTGAGGAAGAATGGAAAATAAAATGTCTGCACCCCATCTGATGCTAGTCATTTTATTTCCAAATATATTGTATTGTATGTCTATATTTGCACACACCCAAACCTACAAATACATATATACAATATTAAATCTAAACAAATTTACAAATATGTACATATATTATAAATACATATAACAAATAAATTTGTATACATGTAAAAATATAAATATATACTATGCTTACACATTATATATTATATATTTTTATATTATATATCATATGTCTCTGTACATTTTAATGTAACATATATGTATACTCCCTACCAGCTGACATAGGTCAGCCTCTTTTGTGGGGAGGGGTTCCTGGGTGTTGAACCCAGGGGTGTTTGACTTCCAGGTTACAACCCTAGCCCTTTTTATTTTATTTTGAAAGAGGGTCTCTTGCTAAGTTGCTGACGGTCTCACTAAGTTGCTGAGGCTGGCCTCAAACCTGTTATTCTTCTGTTTCAGTGCAAGTACTAGAAT
Organism: Graphiurus murinus; assembly: GCA_004027655.1. Taxonomy (NCBI): domain Eukaryota; kingdom Metazoa; phylum Chordata; class Mammalia; order Rodentia; family Gliridae; genus Graphiurus; species Graphiurus murinus. The sequence continues at coordinate 1,845 of PVLC010046244.1, read as the reverse complement.
TACAGGCATGCACCACCATGCCCAGGTGGTCTACCTCTTTTTTTAAAAGAAACATTTCAAAGCACTCCATCATATTGACAGATTAGTACTAAACTATTGCATGGCTCACTTCGACCTGACACTGAAACTGCCTGCCATTGGAATCTTGCCCTGGCTCTGGGAACTGGTTAATTCTTAAACTCTTGTCTGACCAACTGCAGTGAGTGGGCCTGGTATGTGCTCTCTGCACTTACTCTTGGTAGCTCACTTGAAACCCTGTGGCTGCCTTTAATCCGTTCTAATCTTGCTGTAACCTATATGTCATTGTATAAAGTGTGTTGTGTGACTTGAGCATTGGAGACATTAGCAATTAAGATTAGAACAGAATGAAAGAACTTGTGACTGTCTCAATCATGCCACCAACTGGACCATGAATATTTCTGTGAATTAAAGCTGACGAGAGTAATGTAGCTCGTAGATTTATTGTTATTCAACAAATCCTGACATTGTGGAAAGACACAAATGTGTCCAGTCTGTGTGGACAATACAGCTTGCTCACGACAGGAGTGAGCTGACAGCAGGAACATCTGGTACTAAAACTAAATGTCAGGGAGTTCATCATGGCCATAGTAAGCTTTGCTGAACATGATCAGGTTTCCAACAGAAGTGTGTGTGTGTGTGTGTGTGTGTGTGTGTGTTTGTGTGTGTGTGTGTATGTGTGTGAAAGTGTTACTGGGGATTGAACCTAGAGTCATTCTACCTCCGAGCTGCACCCCCAACCCCTTTTTATTTTTTATTTTGAAACAGGATCTCAGTAGTTTGATGATAGTCTCACTATTACACTGAGGCTGTCCTCCAACCTGTGATCTTCCTGTCTCAGCCTCCAAAGTACTGGGATAACAGGCATGTACAACCATACCCAGCTCTGATACTAGAGATTGAACTCAGAGGCATCTGCCTCTGAACTACACCCCCAGTCCTACTTTATTTTTTGTTTTGAAACAGGGTTTCACTAAGTTACTGAAGGCCTTTTTAAGTTGCTGAGGCTGGCCACGAGCCTGTGATCCTCCTGTCTCAGCCTCCCAAGTACTGAGATTATAGGTGTGTACTACCACACCTGGCTTTTTTTTTTTTTTTCTCATAAGTAAATCGAGGATCCTGTCTCATATGTCTTGGCACACATGAGCTGTTTCTTCCTGATCCTGGATTTGTGATTCTGAATGAATGAATAAAATGTCCCCTTTTCCTTGAATGTTGTGGGTGTGTTGGGTGTGGACGTTCAGTTCCTCTGGGAGCAGCCTCCACCTCCCTAAGGGACACTCTGCATTCCTTTCATTCCCTGCCTGTTCCAAGGAAGTCTCAAGGGCAGGCTGACAAAGCAACCTGTACAAAAATGTCCTGGCAGGGAGGCAAGCTCAGCATTGGGTTCCAGGTGAGAAGAGTAGGCAGTCTTTGAGGCCCCTCCAGCCTTCAAAAGCCCTCCCTCCGAGACCTTGGAATCTGCTCTGGAGAGCAGTGGAGAAAGCACCTACTTTGGACTCACACACCTAGGCTCTAGTCTCTCCTCTACCACCTCTCTGCTGGGAAGTTTTGGAAAGAGACTCCTAAACTTCCTCAACCTGATTCTTATCCACAAATGGCAGTACGGACACCTGCTATAGGAGGGTATTTATTTGTTAAGTAAATATCATTTTGGTAACCTGGCTGAAAACATTTAGGCTCAGAAGGCACTGCATTGAATTAAAGGAGTAAATCAAACCTCCTCCCAACAGTAGCAGCCCCACCTCTTATTTCAGTGTTTTCAGACTTGTTCAACTACTCAAGAATCCTGTTGGTGGCTCATTGCTTCTGAGAAGTGTGTCCTGT